>BQNB010117825.1:2747-21108 GCA_026074375.1 Tanacetum coccineum
GTACCATTAAAACTGGTAATCTAGATTTTGAAAATGTGTATTTTATAAGAGAGTTAAAGTTTAATCTCTTTAGTGTCTCACAAATGTGTGATAAAAAGAATAGTGTTCTTTTTAATGACACCGATTGTATTGTTTTATCTCCAAACTTTAAGTTAATTGATGAAAGTCAAGTTTTACTTAGAGTTCCTAGAAAAAACAATATGTATAGTGTTGATTTAAAGAACATAGTTCCTAAAGGAGGTTTAACTTGCATTTTTGCAAAAGCCACATCTGATGAATCTAAAGTTTGGTATAGAAGGCTATGTCACTTAAATTTTAAAACCATGAATAAATTGGTTAAGGGAAATCTTGTAAGAGGTTTATCTTCCAAACTTTTTGAAAATGATCAAACCTGTGTTGCTTGTCAAAAGGGAAAGCAGCACAGAGCCTCTTGTAAGTCCAAAACAGAGAACTCAATCAGTCTTCCTTTACATTTGTTGCATATGGACTTGTTTGGTCTATTGCCTAGTTATCACAGATGATTATAGTAGGTTTACATGGGTTTTCTTTCTAGCTACTAAGGATGAGACTAGTGGCACTCTTAAGTCCTTTATAACTGGAGTAGAAAATCTAATAGATCAAAAGGTTAAGGTAATAAATAGAACACTAATTGAGGCTGCTAGGACAATGCTAGCTGATTCTAAGCTACCTACTACTGAGAGATGAACAGTTTTGTGAAATGTGGTATTTTAAAACAATTTATTGTACTAGAACTCCTTCAACAAAATGGAGAGCTAAAGAGGAAGGAATAGTACACTAATTAAGGCTGCTAAGGAATATGCTAGCTGATTCTAAGTTGCCAACTACTTTTTAGGCAGAAGCAGTTAATACTGCTTGCTATGTACAAAATAAAGTGTTAGTAGTTAAGCCTCATAACAAGACCCCAATATGAACTTTTTCATGGTAGAACACCAACTTTAAGTTTTAGACCATTTGGGTGTCCTGTTACTATTCTTAATATCATAGATCACTTAGGCAAATTTGATGGTAAGGCTGATGAAGGTTTTCTTTGGTTGGATACGTCCTTGAATAGTCAAGCCGTTTAGAGTATTCACTAGTAGAAAAGGGCAGTGGAAGAAAACTTGCATATTAGGTTTAGTGAAAGTATGCCTAATGTTGTAGGGAAGAGGACCAGATTGGCTATTTGATATTGATGCAACTAACAAGAACAATTAATTATGAGCCAATTGTTGCAGGTACAACAGTCTAATGGTTTTGCAGTACAAAAAGCAAGTGATGAATGCACGGTCAAGCTAGAAAGAGACATAACTCGTCAAAGATTACATTTTGCTACCATTATGGAAACTAACTGATCCACCATATTCCCAAGATCCAAAGAGTTCCTCATAATTATGGATCCAAACCTTCAGTGCTGATGAAAAGAAGTTAATGAATCCAAGAAAATGATAGTGAATGCAAAGATCAAGAGAAGGAAGATAATGTTAACAGCACTAACAATGTTAATACTTGATAATGTTAATACTGTTAGTTCAACTGTTAATGCTGCTGGCACAAATGAGGTTAATGCTGTTGGTGGAAAAACAAGCATTGAACTTCCAGTTGATCCAAATATGCCTGCTTTGGAAGATTATAGCATATTTTGACTTACTTAAGAGATGAAAAAAGATGAGTGCAGTGGGCTGACATGAACAATTTAGATACAACAATCCAAGTCAGTCCTAATCCAACTACAAGAATTCATAAAGATCATCTCTGAGCAAGTTGAATAGAGATTTATACAATCAGCTACACAAACAAGAAAGATGTCAAAGAATTTGGAGGAACATGGGTTTGTTAGTACTATTCAACAAAGAATAAACTATATAAAGACCTTCAAAATTGCTTACTTGCTTATTTTTTATCACAGAAGAATCCCAAAAAGGTAATTCATGCATGAAGGATCCAAGCTGGATAAAGGCTATGTAGGAAGAGCTTCTACAATTCAAGTTACAAGAAGTTTGGACTTTAGTGGATTTAAAAAAAAAAACCAAAAAAAAATGGAAAAAGGGCTATAGGCTCTAAATGGGTTTTTAGGAATAAAAAGGATAAAAGGGGAATTGCGATAAGAAATAAAGCAAGATTGGTTGCTTAAGGTTACACATAAAGAGAAGGGATTGGCTAGGATGAAGTCTTTTCCCCAGTTGCAAGAATTCAAGCAATAAGGCTATTTTTAGCTTATGCTTCATTTAAATATTTTATGGTGTATCAAATAGATGTAAAAAGTGCTTTTCTCTATGGGAAGATTGACAAAGAGGTGTATGTATGTCAACTATTAGGATTTGAAGATCCAGACTTTCCTAATAGAGTATACAAGGTTGAAAAAGCATTGTATGGACTACATCAAGCTCTTAGAGCTTGGTATGAAACCTTGTCAACATATCTGTTAGACAACGGGTTTCAAAGAGGGAAAATTGACAAGACCTTATTCATCAAAAGGCACAAAGGTGATATTTTGATGGTCCAAGTTTATGTGGATGATATCATTTTTTGTTCAACAAAGAAGGAGCTATGTATTGCATTTAAGAAGTTGATGCATGAGAAATTTCAAATGAGTTCTAGGGAGAACTTATATTTCTTCTTGGATTCCAAGTGAACAAAGAAGATGGCATATTATTAGTTAAGAAAAATGCCGTTTGATGAAAATTTAAAGAAATTAAGTTTTATAGAAGTCAGGACTGCAAGCACACAAATGGAAACTCAAAAGCCTCTGCTCAAGGATGAAGATGGAGAAAAGTGGATGTTCATATGTATAGGTCAATGATTGGCTCATTAATGTATCTTACATCTTTAAGACCTGACATCATGTTTGCAGTGTGTGTCTGTGCTAGATACCAAGTCAATCCAAAGGTTTCACATCTTTATGCTACTGAAAAGGATTTTTAGGTTCTTAAAAGGTCAACAAAAATAGGCCTTTGGTATCCAAATGATTCTTCTTTGACTTGGATACATACACGGATAGTGGATTATGCTGGAGCAACTTATATATAAATCTAGCAAACAGGAGATTGTCAATTCCTTAGATGTAGATTAATATCATCCTAGTGCAAGAAATAGACAGAGGTTTCAAATTCCACAACAGAAGCTGAGTATGTGGCTACTTCAAGTTGTTATGGACAAGTGCTTTAGCTACTGTTCAAAACTGCTGATTTGGGGTAACAATTTATGCATACCAAAATCTATATTGACAATAACATACCTATTTGCATAATTAAAAAGCATGTTTTCATACAAAAACAGAAGCATATAAGAGATTAGACAACAATATATATTAGAGAATGCATGAAAAGAAATTGATTCAAATTGGTCACAATCCATACTCACGAAAATGTTGCAGATTTTGCTTACAAAAGCTTTTGATGTAAAGTAGATTTTCAATATTTGATTGCTGTAATTGGTAACTTATACTACCTTAAACCTTAACCAAAAAGCTACATTAAACAACTTTTAAAAATCATTTTGAAAATCAAATGCTTATTGAAAAAGGTCAATGAAAAGAAAACTGCCTATGCATTTTTACCTAACTTTTGGTTTTTGAATGAAAAGACAAAAAAAACTAATTATTGCAGATCTAAAACAAGTATTTAAATAAGCTTTTTAACTCAAATAAGTCTCAATCTAACTAGAATAGCCTAAAATCTAATTGTGTACAAAAAAATCAAAAGCTAACAACTACTTTACCTATCTGGATTTTTAAGCTAGAAAAGGCTATTTGGCTTTTTATGACTGTTGATGCAGTTGACACTTTTTATAGCCTAAACTATGAACTAACTTATGCAGACCTAAGGTACTTGCTTCTACAACTTTAAAACACTAAAGCTAAAGCAAAATGAGCAATGAATCTAACTAGAACAGACTTAAGCTAGAAATGCTTATGAGCATGACCTACTGCTAACAGTTTACAAAAACATGATCACTTATCAAATTAAACCTATAAGGGCCTTAAAACTTAGCTTCATAAACTCAAATTTGAAGTTTAAGATTGATTTAAAAGACCATAAGAGTTATGACAATACTAACTTTAGTTAGTACTGATATAAGCCAAACACCCCTTTAAATCCTTTAACCTCATTTTTGGCTTATGAAAATGAATTTTAAGATACAAGTTGCAAATACCAGATGTCAAATAGCTTATAACAAACCTATTGAGCAAATCTAAGCAGACAATAAGCCAGAGCAATAAGCTATAAGCTACACTAATATTTTTTGGTTTTTAACTATTTTAAGACAAATAAGTGCAATCTAAGATCTTAAACTAACAAGCAAACATATTGAGCATTAATCATCAAATAAGCTAATCTAAATATAAATAAGCTATTCTTAAACAGTAATAAGCTAATGTGCAATTTTAAACTTCAAAATGTAAAGCATAGGATTACAACTGCCTTTGCCAACAGAACAGGCTTATAAATGCTCATTTGATATATCAGACAAGCACCACTTATCAAATGATAAGCTGGTAGGGTCTGGAAGCCCATCCCTTATTGGCTTCCCTTCCATATTTAGCTGAGGTATTTTGATTGTGAAGATTTGAGTAATAAAACTCAGTTAAGCTTTTGTGAACTTAACTGAGTTAATAACTAGCTTATGAGTAGATTTAAGAGCTTAATGAGCTTATTGAACAAAAGAACACTAATCAAAATAGTTAGAATTAAGGTAAAACATAAGTAACAAATGAACAATATTCAAAACAAACTTTTTATTAATTGAAAACAAGTTTACAATCTTAAATGAAATTTACATTAAGTAAAAGTGGATAAGCTAAAACGATTTGAAAAAAAATTACATAAGCTAAGATTCCTACAAGCTATACTCTAAACTACTCCTAGATATCCTTTGTGAGTAAGGAGTGAGCTCTATTTATAGGAGATAAGGGAAGCTTCCAGGTCTTCAACACTCCAAATGATCTCAGCCTTTTAATCCTTGCAATCATTGGATCTTCAATCTTCACCGTTGGATCAATATGTGATCACACGGATTGCCAGCGTGGCATTCCTTGTGTCAGAGCCTTGTGCTTCTTTTGGCTTGTTTTTAGTGTAAATTTCCCATCAAGGTGTGTTTCTTTTGAGACCCGCGTGTAATTCCTTTGACACCATGCAAAATGCGAGAGCTAGCCAATCAAAAGACCGTTTGATGACTTCTTCCCTTATGCTGAGGTGAAGCTTAGTACTAAGAAACTCTGAGTCAACATTATTAATTTGAAAGTGTGTGGTATTAATTGGCATTTAATTTGATTTTTGGTAAAGTGGAACCTGACTCTAATACCAATCTTATTGATCATACTTCAATAGATCTTTAAATCCTTATGCTTGTTAAGGTTTTGTTATGCTAGATAAATCTAACACAACTATAGTAGAAACTTTGTTGAATATATTAAAGATTATGCGGAATCTAATCTTTAATCAATAAGAAGAATTCTTAATGAAACAATAACTCTATGAACACAATTCTATGAACACACAATTCAACAAACAACAAAAGCTCCAATATTATTATTACAAATAATACGAATACTCTCCTAGTATTAGGGTTACAAAACCTTGAAGCTATGATAACTTTATGAATGACTCGTTTGGATTTTATACAGATACAAAACTCTATGCCATAGGACCTACTTTTATACACCAAGGAATCCTAGTCGATTTAAAATATATTTCTAAAACTTAGAATATTCTCTATGATCTATTCTATAAATAACTAATACTTATCACGTAATTAATCTTGGTCTCCAATCAATCTTTATCCTTTCTTCTGTCTTTGTCCATTCTCTTCTGACAGTAGAAACTCTTTTAGCAGTCTTAATCTTTGAGCAGTTATAACTTTTGTACTAGCAACATTAACTTAGCACCAGCAGTAGTAACTTATACACCAGCAACATTAACTATGTACAAGCAGTAGTAACTACGTAGAATATTTTCTTCAATCTTCACTAGCAGTACTAACTTTATACGCGTAAAATATTAAATATATATAATACTATGGAAAATTACCAATTCACCCTTGAGGACAAAGGTAAAAAGGAAATTCTTCAAAATTTATATATAATATAATATAATACGTATATTTAACCGGGAAGTATGCTTTCCCGGGTCGTTTTCCCCAACGATTTGTGAAATTGAAACTACGCTTGTTGTTCAGACAATGATTTGAATGGGAAACAATAGTTGATTTGATTATCTACTTTTAACAATTAAAATTAACAAGCTCTAATTATTAAGCAAGAAAACAAACAACGGGAATTTAAATTTTATCTAAAAACGCAAAACGAAAACCTTAAACGGAAGCTACAAACCCTAAATTTATAAAATTAAACCTAAATTGAGTTTTTCTTTTAAATGGACTTAAATTGACTAAAAAGAAAGTTTAAAGAAAACTAGAACAAAAACGGAGTTAAAATGAACGTTAAAACACGAAAAATGAAAACGAAAATGAATCCCGTTCTTTAGAAAACGAAATTCTACAATTTAAACCCTACGAAAGCAAAACTAATTTTCCTATGAACTTTAGGATAAAATAAAATTTTCTAAAAAAGATTTATATTGTTTTGATTATTTTTCTATTTTTTATGATTTTTTAAAGTTTTTAATGAAAATAAATGATTAAAAAAATACTAAATTAACTCTAAAAATTCTAGAAAAATGACAGAAAATAGCTTGAACTATCTAAATCCTAGGAAAAATAAGCCCGAGATTGAAGCTTATAAAATAAGCCACGAAATAAGCTTAACAACTTATTGGGCTTATAAAGCCAAAATGAATATAAAGAATTAATTGTGCAAGGAATGGTTGGATGAGCTATTGAAGCAAACTGGTAAGACGTGTGTATTGTGTGGGCGAGGTCGTGGGTTCAAGTCTGGCAACACCTTTTTGCATTTTTTTTATTTTTGAAAACCAAAAGCTAAATCTTGAAGATGACACTTTTTTAAACACTTTTAATAAAGCAAGCACTAGCTAAAACCTAGAAATAAGCTCTCAAAAGCTGTTTGAATAAGCTGGCTTCAGAAAGTGAGCTTTTGAGCTCTTAAAAACTTGTTTGGACTAAAAGCTTGCACAAAGCTTATTTAAAGCTCAAATTTAAAAACAAAAAGTTGTTCCTAGAAGCTAATGATGTCTAAAAGCTAAATCTAACAAGCTCACTTATCTACTAACACTTAAAGCTTATGGAAATTGAAGATTAAGACAGCAACCTTAGGGACATACACTAAAAGCTCAAAATCAATATAAGCCTAAATGCACAATAAGTCAAATCAAAAGCTAAATCTATGGAAAATTAATCACCTACTTATAAGCTATGAATTCAACCTATTAAAACAACTACTATAAGCTAAAATTTAAGAATTGAAAACTAAGTTCTAAATCTACTGATTTTGACTTTTTTAGATTTTTGTGAACTTTTAAAAGCAAGATTATCCTAAGTTATAAGCTAGAAATGAGAAAACAAGACTTAAACTGAATTATCCTATATGTAATCTATGAACCTACTGATTTTAAAAGTCTAAAAACTACTTGAGCTAATCCTAAATTTGATCCAAAAGCCACTGCAGTAAAAGACTACAGTGGTACTAACTGATGCAAATGGCAAAATTGGCTAAACCACTTTGCAGGTTGCCTTAATGGTAAACCCTGCAATACTCACTCTTAATGAGTGTATTTGAACACACTACAAACAAAGACTAAGCCTTAAAGGGCTTGATCCAATTTTTGGCAAGCAAAGAGAAAGAGAAATCTCCTCCTGGTGCAAAATCACACAAAATAACTCTTAACTTTTTATAAAATGAAATGTAACTTAAGAAATCTATTTAACCATTAGTTTTAAATGCAAATCAAACTGACTCAGGTGAAAATCACCATTCACATAGACGTTTTTGTTGGTCACAGTAAACCAAACCAAACACTTCTTATGTTGACAAATTTATAATAAGCTAGGATTATTAAGAATCTAATGAGATAAAACCTAAATAACAGATGACATATAGCTTAATAACAGGTCTAATAAGCCTAAACAAACTCACTAGAAACGACATGAATTTAAAGCTATGATCATGCTACTTGTATTTTTTTTGTTTTTTATGAATTTATATAACAGATAATATAGTAAATAATGAACCAAGCTACACAAGCTAAAATGATAAAGGACATGATTAATTAGCATACATGAAGACACAATAAGATCAAAAAAGGTAACTCATAAGCAAGTTTAAACTACTAATAAGCAAATAAGTAAATCTACACTAAGGAAATTAAGACCAGTAAAGTTAAAGAAGGAACTACAAAAAGCAACAGCCAAACAGAAGGCTATTAGGCTCAAATGGAGCTTATCAACTAGCTCTAAGTCTATCCTTATGATAATCATAAAAGGTCCATAGAAGCTCTTCATTGCATAGTTTCTCTTCCCACATAACCGAAGTCAATAACAAGGGGTAATTAAGTTTAACTAATTCAAATGTTTAAGTATGATTACAACTTGATTAAACAAGCTCAATCTCAAGCTTATAGACTTGAGAGAGCTACTGAGCTTATTGAGAGGATTAAGAGCTTATGAATTAAAACAGAAACTTATGACAATAAGAACTTAATTTCATTAATCTTAAAAGCTTTTTTACATTACTGAAATGAAAATTACATGGTTAAAGTTAAACTAAAAACTTATAAGCTAAAAACTAGAAAATTTTAAAAGGTAAAAAAAACACCTGAGTTTATGTGAGAGACTAAATTATCGTGCTCATCTGAAGGTTCTAGGCTTTTTCTTGCATCCCACGCTCCTCTCAATCACAACCGTATAAACCATGGGTTTGTAATCATCCTCCATCAAGATTTTGTGTGTACAAAAACGAGGGTCGATACCCTTGATATCGGTGATTTTCCATGCAATGGCCCGTTTATGTGATTTAAGCACTTTTAAGAGAGCATCTTTTTCATCATCTTTTAAACCTTTTGCAATAATCACTGGTAACTTGTCATTTTCTTCTAAGTAAGCATATTCCAAATGAGATGGTAAATCTTTTAACTCTAATTCCGGAGGCTCTTCAATTGAAGGTTTTGCCTTAATTATTTCTCCTTGCCTAAAGGTCCATTGGAGGGAGTTGAAACGGGTCATTATTTTATAATTTTTCAATTAAGCAAATATCTCCCTCCGGATCACAATCGGCGTGATCAATTTCCGGTGAAATCGAATCATCCTTGAGTTAAGCTTCGATCTCTTCTAAAATGAATTCGGAAGTAAGAGGCTCAGACGTCGGGGTGGGATTGCCACCTGAAGATTCATTAGAAAACCCTAGCAATTCCAGAGCATACTCCTCACAAATCTCATCAATGACATCAATTCGGTTTACTGACTTGTCATTTGTAGAGGAGTATCTCATAGTTCGATCTAGATTAAAAGTGATGGCTTCGTTATCAACCCGAAGGGTTATTTCTTCTCCATAAACATCAATTAAAGCACGACCAGTCCTCAAAAAGGATCTCCCAAGTATGAGAGGTACTCGAGGATCGGCTTCAAAATCTACAACAACAAAGTCGGTAGGAAAGTGGATCGATCCGCTAACTCAAGAGTTATCCGAGTGGGGGTCAGTTCAGGTAAGGATAACTTTTTCTAAATGGAAAGGGGCATAAGATTTATGCTCGCGCCAAGATCGGCCAAGGCATGACATACATCCATTCCCGGGAAATTGCATGGTATAAGAAACTTGCCGGGATCTCCAAGCTTTTCAAGAAGCTTTTTGAGGAGCATCGCTGAGCAATTTTCGTTCAACGGTATCTTAGCTAACTCAAGCAACTTTTCCTTATTCATGAGCAAATTCTTAATCGTAGGAGCAAATCTTGGCATAAAAAACAAAGCGTCTGCGAAGCTAATGTCAAAACGTAAATCTTGAAACATTTGAAAAATCTTCTCTTTTTGATAAGAAGCTTTTTCACGGGACTTTTGATCATTACGTCGCGAAGGATATGGAATATTCAGCTTAGTTAAAGTCTTCAGAACATCGGGTTCTGGAATCAGAATAGGATTAACCGGAGGTGGGATGTGAGTGGTACTTCCTTGGAAATTTGTTTGCTCTTTATCCGTTGTCTCCTCGGTTTCTTGTTCCACTACCTTTTTAGGAGAAGGATTAGTAGGAATCGAGGGTCCCTCGTAAGCAACACCACTTCGAGTAGTGATTGCTTTCATCTCACACTTTGGGTTCGGAATGGTATTACTCGGAAGAGTACCTGAAGTTGATGCTTGGTTTTGAAAGAATCTACTTAACATATTTTGCAAGTTAGTTTGAAAAACATTTTGTTGATTCATCAAGACGGTTTGTTGAGTCTTCATCGTGTTTTGAATTTCATTCTTAACTTCTCCTTTCAACGAATTGATTTGATTTTGCATGTTTCTCATTATTTGATCATTAGTTCTCTTGTAACTTGAAAATTCATTTGAAAACTCTTGTTGAACTTGATTATTAGGCACTTGAAAAGGTTAGTTTTGAAATCCTTGATTTTAAAAATTTGGAGCATGATTATTTTGAGCTTGAAAACCTTGATTCCCATGAAAATTATTTCCCCGATTAAAATTATTCCCTTGACCTTGATTTTGATTAAACTTATTTTGACCATTGTTTTGCACCGGAGCAAAACCAGGTGGTGCCATTTGGTTACTAACACGGTTTTGAGGGTTAACTTGATTGTAAGAACCCGTTGCCGCACAAACACTAGCTTGATTGTTATCGGTATTAGGACAATTGTACCAAGCATGAGGCCCACTACAAGTAACACAAATTTCCTCAACCGCTTTAACCGGAGCGGGAGTGACAACTTTTTTAGAAACAATCTCGACTAAGGTCGAAAGTTGATCCGCAAGCTTATCAATTCTTTCATCTGTTTTACTAACACTTTCCCTAGAAGTCGTATTCATCCTAGAAACATCCGATTTATTATGTGAATAACAAACTTTTGATTTGTTTTCAATTATATTCAAAGCTTCTCTAGTCGTCTTACTCGAAAGATTTCCACCCGCCGCGGCATTTAAGGAGTCTTGATCATTCTCGTTTAAACCATTATAGAAGGTATCAACTTGAGTTAACTCCTTAAATCCGTGGTGGGGACAAGCTCTAAGTATTTCCTTAAATCGTTCCAAAGCTTTACTAAAAGTTTCCTCGAATTTTTGTGTAAAACAAGAAATTTCATTCTTTAAGTGAGTGGTTTTCGAAGGAGGGAAAAATTGATTCACAAATTTGGTTACGAGATCCTCCCAAGTTAAGATCAAATTAGGTGGTTCTTTCTCATACCATAATCTAGCAGCCCCCTCGAGTGAGTATGAAAACATCATAAGCTTAATAACATCGTTCGGCACATCTCTAAATCGTAAAGTCGAGGTAATCCTTTTGAAACTATCGATATGAGCGTGGGGATTTTCCCTCTCATATCCGTGAAACGGGTTAGCTTGAACCAATTGTAACAAATTTGTTTTAATCTCAAAATGATCCGCATTAATTTCCGGTAAAACAATAGCTTCTCCATACCCTTCTGTGGGTGCACGGAGTAGCTCTTCCATTGTACGTTCCGCCATTGGTGCAACTTCAACGATAGTACGAAGCTCGGGTTCGACTACGTTTGGAGCACGTCCTTTATTTCGATGTCTCGGAATGGTTACGTTCGAATTATTTGGAAAATTGGAAATTTTAGTGCGCATGCACTAAGCAAACAAAATTGATAAAAGAAAATATTTTTGTTTACCGAATAATCAACAAACTTAGGGTAACTCTCTTAAGTAAAATTTGCAAATGGAGGACGTAGTGGGAGCGAATCTCCTTAAAAACGTTTGTGCCTTCGGGTTGTAGTTCTTAGGAACAACCCTCCTAATAGCTTATTTCACAAAAGAGGTGCGCATTTTTCGTAAGTGACACAAGACGGTAAATTTTTTTGAATCTTAAGTTCGGGAACTTATTAATGGATAATACTTCAGTTGAAAGTATTATATATTGGTGTTCTTTTACCAACTTGGTAAAATTTTTATTTCTTATATTTACAAATTCTCAAGAAAAAATCGAAAAATCCGGAAGAGCAAATATTTTTGTATTTTTCTTATTTATTAATCTTCTGCTTATACTAAAAAGAAAAATATTTTTTACTTATTATATTTTTAATTTTCTTTTTATTTTTGATTTTTTTCAAAAGCGTAACTTTCGAAGACGAAATGTTCTTCAAACCACGATCGACAAATGCAAACGATGGAATCTTAATCACAAGTCCCCGACAACCGCGCCAAAAACTTGATGTTGTAAATCAAGTTATATATACATAATAATATCCAAAGTATAGAAAATTCCAAAACTACCCTTGAGGACAAAGGTAGTAGGAAAAATCTTACAAAAATACTACACGTTTAACCGATAAGTGACTACCGGGTCGTTTTCCTAAAGACTTATGAAATTGATACCTCGTTTGTTATTTGGACAATGACTTGAATTGGTTCAAAGATGACTGATTTCTAAATTCGTAATAGTGAGCAAATAAAGACATGATTTAAGCTAACTACGAAAAACGTTAACGGGATTAAGAAAACGCTACAAATAAGCAATTGAACTAAATTTAAATCCTAAATGCTTTTCTAAACTTTTTCTAATCCTAAATGACTATTTAAAAGTAAAAAGCTTAGGAAATTCTAAACCGAGAGTGATTTAAGCTTAAAAACGAAGAAAACGAGAACAGATATGAAAATTCGTTCTTTAAAAAGTGAACTTTCAAAATATTAACCCTAAGAAAGTAAATTTCAACCTAAGCCTAAAATATATAAAAGAAAATTTTATAAAAAAGAAAATTATTTTTTTGATTATTTTTCTATTTTTTATGATTTTTTAAAGTTTTTAACTAAATTAATTCACGAAAAATATAAAACTTTAAGCAAAAAATCCTAAAATATCTAAAAATAGTTTATTATAAGCAGGATGCAGGAAAAATAAGAAATCCTAAATAGCTAAACGAAATAAGCCGGGAAAATTCAAATAAGCACTCAAAGTGCTTATTATATATAAAGCTCAAAAAAAAGTTAAAAGGTTTGATTGTGCAAACCTAGACGTAAAAGTCCCAAGGGCACGTTGGTGAGGGGTGTGTGTGTTGAGGCTTATAAAAGGGTGAGACTAGGTTGAGGTCGGGGGTTCGAGTCTTGCTCACCCCCGACTTCCTTGGTTTCCCTTTTTCTTTATTTTTGCAAAAACCTAAAAAACGAAGTTGTAAAACAGCTTATAATAAGCTATTTTTGTGAAAACAACTTTTCTAAAAGTCACTAAATAAGCTGAATAGAGCTTAAAACAGATAACAATTTAACTCTTTTTTAAACTTTATAAAAACACTCAAAGAACAAAATAAGCTTGGAATAAGCTTAAACTTAATAAAATAAGCTATGACTATCCTAACATTATCCTAATAAGCTATCTGGACTAAACTTAAGCTAAAATAACAAGCCATAAGCTGAAAAGCACTAATAAGCACTTATTACTAAACTGAATGCAAAACAGACTTCTAAGCAACTTTGAGCTTATTTTCAAACACACAAACATATCCTTATTACTATAAGCCCTATACTACCTTAAACTTTTACATAAAAGCTATTTGAAAAAGCAAACAAAAGACATTTTGAAGTTCAATTAAGCAGTGAAAAAGCATAATGAAAAAGCTACTTATGCTATTTTTGATGTTTTTGGATTTTCAAGAAAAGACAAAATAAGCAGAATCCTAGACCAAATAAGCTACTTAAGACAGAAACTAAACAAAAACTTATGGCAATAAGCTAAAAATCTCAAATAAGCAGTTTGGTATAAACTGTTAACCCAAACAGTCCCTTAAGGCAACTTTGAGCTCAATTTTAAATAAGCAAATGGATCCTTATGCCTATAAGCCCTATACCTACTTAAACATTGGCCAAAAAGCTACTAGAAACAAGTCTTAAAAACTATTTTGAAAATTAAATAGGCAAAGAAAAAGCTATTTGAAAACAGCTTATTACACTTAGTATGCTGAGTGAACCTTTGGTTTTTTTTTTCAAAAGACAAAATGCTGAATTTAAGCTTAAAAACAGATAGCTTAATGAACTTTTAAATGCAAATTAAGCTGAAATAAGTTTACTATTACCTAAAATCTTCTTGTGAACAAAATTGGAAACTCTAAAAACTATTTTTACCTGCTGATTTTAAGCTAGAAATTGGCTATTTGGCTTTTATGACTGCTGATGCAATTGACATATGAACAACTAAAACTTAAAACTAACAAATGCAGGCTTTGCAAACTATCTTCTATTCTAATAGAACACTAAAATAACTATAAATCCACTAAGTTTAACTGCTAGAAACAATTAAAACCTAATGAGCTTAAGGACCTGAGCTCTCTCTAACAGATTCTAATGACTATTTATGAATGATGATTAAAACAAATTAATCCTAATAACAACTTTAAATCATATCAATATAAACCAAAATATGAAGTTTACATTCAATTTAAAAGACTAAATGGTTACAAGCAGTTCTGACTTGCTTGAACCAAACACCCCTTTAACTTGATCAATCCCATTTTTAGCTTATAGATTTAAGATTTAAAAAATAAATTTCTAATACCAGATAGTATATAGCTAAAAACAGACCTAATAAGCAAATTTCAATAATTAAATAAGCTGAAATAAAAACTACAAACTAATGCTATATTTTTTGTTTTTTTTCACTGTTTTATAGAAATAACAAGTAAACTATGATTTTAATCTAACAAACTAACATATTAAGCATAAATCAATTATAATAAGCACAAATAAGCAAAACTAAACAACAATAAGCAAAAAATAACCAGTAATAAGCTAGAAATGCAAATTTACTGGCTTCCCTTCCTTAATAAGCTAAGGTAATTTATAGAGTGGAATTAAGTGACAATAAGCTTAGTTAAGCTTTTGAGAGCTTAACTAAGTGAATACTAGCTTGAGTAGTGAATTAAGAGCTTATTAAGAACTGTTTGATTAATTAAGAGCTTATTAAACCAAATTGCTTATAAAACATAAATTGAACATTAAAATGAAAACACACTTTTATTAATAAAAGAGTAACTGATTACAAGCTTGAAAAAGAGATTACAATTACTGAATTAAGACATTACAATAAGCTAAATTGCAAAAATTACAAGTTATTTAAAAACTACACTAAACTATATTAATACTACTCCTCGATGCCTAAACTGTGAGTGAAAGGCTCCTTTTTATAGGCCAAGAGTGAAGCTTCCAGGCCCTTAGACGCTCCCCTTGCTTCTAATCTCAACCCTTAATTCATGATTTGCCCTCCACCTCATTGATCATAGCCGTCCAAAGCCTTACACGTCCCATTAGCCAATGATTGGCCTTGGGATTGCCAACCTGGCAATCCAAATTCGTCATTGCTTGCGTCATAATCATCTAGAAGGGTTAATTGTACTTAAACGAGGGTTAATTTTGGTGTTGGGTAATTTGGGGAAGGAAGGTGAATAGTGAAAACGGGTTTTCCCGCCTTCTTTTCTTTTCTTATTCGTTGTTTGACCGAGACTAATAAGGGTTGACTTGGGCCTGGGTTTATAAAAAGGAATTTGGGCCGGTTTAAAGGGATTTAAGGGATTTGTTATAAAGAGATAACGACCGTTAGTCTTTATAATAAAAAGACTAACGGTGTTAGGATTTTAAGGACTTATTGTGAATTTGATTTAACATTAAGGCTCATTTGGGTATTTTGAGAGTTTTGGCATTTTGTGGTTTGACCAAGGGTTAAGTTTTGATGACCTTTGCTAGAAAACTCCCGGCTCTTATGCACTCTTTCCGTTCCCGTGTCCGTGTTTGTCCGGTTTTGTCTGTTTTCTTGTGATTTTTGCAATATCCGTACCTACACATTCACAAATGACAAAACAAGCAATATACAAGCATAATTTGCACAATTTGTTCATTTAAGAGTCCTTTTTATATAAAAAGGATATGTGATTTCTCACATATCACATCCCTTTTACAATAAAGTTCCCCGCATGGTAATTTGCAATATCGGCAAACCATGGGGTGTTAGCATCACCACGAAAAGTCACCATCCCAAGTGTCTCGAGAGGAAATGTTTCGGTAATTTCCTTTTTCTCGGGATTACTTTGATGGGGATTCTCTAGTCTTTGATAGGTGTCGGGCCTGAGATTATTTCGGCTCCCTCCTTTTTTTTTATCACGGATGATGACATCAAATTCTTAGAGGAGAATAATCCATCAGAGCAATCTTAGTTTAGCATCTTGCTTAGCGAGCAGATACTTGAGAGCCGAGTGGTCTGTATACACTATGGCCTTCGACAAGACTAGATAAGGTCAGAATTTCTCAAAAGCATATACAACGGCTAATAATTCTTTCTCCGTAGTAGTATAATGAGCTTGGGCATCGGTCATAGTCTTGCTCGCATAGTGTATAGGCTAAAAATGTTTGGTCTTACGTTGTCCCAGAACTGCCCCAACCGCAAAGGCACTAGAATCACATATAATTTCAAAGGGCAAGTCCTAATCGGGGGCAACTAATATCGAAGCTTCGGTTCGTTTCTTCTTAAGGGTCTTAAACGCCTCGCTACACTCAGTAGAGAAAATGAATGGAGTCTCTTTTTCAAGAAGATGGGTCATTGGCCGGGCAATTTTTGAAAAATCTTGAATAAATCGACGGTCTTAGAAAGTCAAACTAGGTCTTGTATTGTAATAGGCTAGTCAGGTTCAACGGGCTTGGATTGTAATCTAATATTGTCCGTGTTTCGGGCTCAAAGCCCAAGTTTAGCCAAGCCCGGCCCGTTAAGAAAGCCCATGAGCCAACTAGAAGGCTAGGGTATAAATATCCCTTCACCACACTTGGTGAAGGGTGTTGGTTACATTTCACATAACTTGTAATCCTCCTTTCTCTCTCTAATCTAACTTTCTTCTTGTTTCTCTCTCTACTTTCTCTCTCTAAGATTTCTTCTTATTTTCTAGCATCTTGGTATAGATTATTGTTGTGTAATGGATTAAACTAGTGGGATAACATGTGGTACCAGAGCTAAAGGGGTGTTTAGTGATTAAATTTCGTGGGTTTTTGTTGATTTTTTTTCTTTGGTTCGAAATAAAGAAAAAAGCAAGAAAACAAATCAACTTTGATCTTTGTTTCGTGGTTAAAAGTGTTAAAGACTTGTACTTTTGGGCTTAGATCACTTACTTGCATCATTACTATGTAGTTTTAACATCATTTCGTAGCTTACAAGAAAGTTTGAAGATTTTTTCTTGGCTGCGTTTTGACTATCTGAAGAAGTGTTCGTCGTTGCGTTTTGATTAGTTTCATTGCGTTTTGACTAAAGTCATTGCTTTTTTATCGGAGTCATTGCGTTTTGATCTCAAGTCGTTGCGTTTTGATTCTAAAGTTACTGCATTTTGATATTTTTTTGTGTGTTGCGTTTTGACTCCACAGGTTGCGTTTTGAAGACCATCATTGCGTTTTGACAAAAGTCATTGCGTTTTGACAAAAGTCGTTGCGTTTTGACAAAAGTCGTTGCGTTTTGACAAAAGTAGTTGCGTTTTGACAAAAGTCATTGCGTTTTGAAAAAAGTCATTGCGTTTTGATTAGATTCATTGCGTTTTGACTAAAGTTATTGCGTTTTGATCGGAGTAATTGCGTTTTGATTCTCAAGTCGTTGCGTTTTGTGTGTTGCGTTTTGACTCCACAGGTTGCGTTTTGAAGACCATCATTGCGTTTTGACTAGACGTTACTCTGCCCAATTAATTTATTGATTGCGTTTTGACCAAGATTCGTTGTGTTTTGACCAACAATCGTTGCGTTTTGACCAAGACTCGTTGCGTTTTGACAAATTGCGTTTTGACCAAGATTCGTTGCGTTTTGTCCAACAATCGTTGCGTTTTGACCAAGACTCGTTGCGTTTTGACCAATTGCGTTTTGACTAAGATTCGTTGCGTTTTGTCCAACATTCGTTGCGTTTTGACCAAGACTCGTTGCGTTTTGACCAATTACGTTTTGACCAAGACTCGTTGCGTTTTGACCAATTGCGTTTTGACCAAGAATCATTGCGTTTTGACCAACAAGTTGTTGCGTTTTGACTAAAGTCATTGCGTTTTGTCCATTGAAAACCTATGTTTTGAAACCCTAATTTCCCGAATCAGGTGGTATTTGACCGAATTTGGGAATCTATTAATCACCGTTTAATCAAAACATAACATCAAGACAAACAAACTTCAAGGACTAATTATGTAAAACCCACATGAAAATACCATGAAATAAAAAAATAAAAAAAAATTCTAATAAGCAATGAAATCGACAAGAAAACTTATGAATTAATTATCATGACAAGTAA
>BQNB010117826.1:0-21108 GCA_026074375.1 Tanacetum coccineum
AACATTCTCTTAATTATTCTTTTAATTTTAAGTTTTTAAAAAAAAAACCTAAATGTTTCCTTATATGACAATAAATTTTAAATTTTCGTTTTATGCTAAACCATGTTTCAAAAATACAAAATACACATGTACTCAATTGCTCATGTTTGATAATTTTGGGCTAAAGTGAAAAATTAAGAAAAAAACTCTCCTCTGTATGAGTACATCATATATCGACAGATGAAAAACATAATCCTCTCCACAGTGTTCTGATTAGGTTTGAGACTTGTGGATTTGTTATTAAAAGCCCAAATTCGATATATCCTGAATAAAGTACGGTCCTTTTGAAGATTCCGTTACATTGTGATAGATGCATACAAAAAATTAAACGGACTATCTTGAGGCGTTAGATTAAAAGACGGCATAAATTATGAATACATGGGTCGAAATCACCACCTCTTCGTAAAAGTGATTATTCTATCTTTAATCAACTGATTATTGATATAAGTGTAAAAGTGAATGCATCCGCTTATCTTTAATCAACTAGTCAGCTTAATCTGATTCTTTTATCACCTTTAAACGCACATCCAAACACACTGTTAGATTTTTTAAATGGTGCACTTAGTGTCTATATCATTAACCATGTGACGGGAAGTTGTTAAACGATGCTCGAGTTTTTTTTTCGACAATGTAGATGAGCAAGTCCATGCTTATCTTAATTCTAGATGCTGTTAAATTTCCATCACAAAGGTTCCAATTATGGCCCTTTTTTAATGGGTCGATTTGGTTTGTTTTTTCTAAAAAAATCGCAAACGGGCCGACGAAAAGATAGAACTACATATGGAATAGGTCTAATTAGTTGAAAGGGATGAAACTTGTGTTGAGTCTACATGTTAATTGCATACTTCCTAATTTATATTACTCACAGCTGTTGATTATCTTTATGAGAATATTATTTCTGTAATCATAAGTAACACATTAACTATCTGTAAGTAGCTCTAAACAAATGGACAAAAAAATGTTTTCATGTCAATCCAACGAGTTTTGACCCATCCAGAATGACCTGTTTCAACCTGAATCCATTTTGACTACTTAATTGTGCTAAAAGACAAACTTTGTGATGGCATTACTTTCATCTCTTTAAATAAAAGTTATTTTTTTATTCTCAGGGTGTCTTTATAGCCTCGGGTGATGAGGAAATTGATGACGATCAAGACTGCTATGGTGGTAGTTTCATAAATGAAAAGATAAATCCAACAATGGCAGATACACATACAGAACTGCTCAAGTTGATATGATGGCCATCTATAGGTTTGCTCTCTTAGTTTGAATCATTTTATCCTAATTTAATATTTTCTATATGGAAGATGCACAACCCTCATTGAAGTATTGAAGAAATTAAAATAAATGACAACCTGGATGGAGGTTTCCTACTCTTTACTTATTAAATTTCTCGTTTCTACCTTCAATCATATTTATTAACATGGCAGGCTGTTGGTCATTTATTAACTCAATACCAAGAGTTAGGGTAGCTTTTAGTGCCAACTACATTGTTTTATTGGACACAAAAGATTAACTGTGGAATTGTGATAGCAACAAAAAATCAACATCTTCTTTACTCAATTAGGGCCTCCTTATGTCCATTGAAATTACCGATACTTATATTTACAAAAGCAACCTAACTCTCTGAAGCAATGAAAAACCGAAAAAAAGAAAGTTAGTTTTTGGCATGGTTAATCTTCCGTAAATTAGACGGCAGTTGTTTTAAACATTATGAAAGGCTGTACTAAAAGATTCATCATGGAAAATGAACTAACATTATCAGTGCCTGCAACTAACATGAAAGTACCTACAACTTCAATAGCAAGCATGAGCCAACAATGTTTTCTGTTCTTGGGGGACTGTAAGCAAGACCACCTCTTGCGCATTTTGACCCTAGTTTTATGTATTTATTTTCATTTATATTAAGGCATGAGACAATCTACTAAATGTTTCAATAAAATATTAATTAGGACATTGGATAGAAATTAACGAAAGCCACAAGTAAGTAACCATTTTGACTAAAATCACATTGAGAAAGTAAGTAGCCATTTTGACTAAAATCACATTGAGAAGTTCTGCTTTTGTATCATCCGGTTCCTTTTTGAATGACCTGTAAAACTACACTTTGTTGGGCTCAGTTTTTGAAACTATATAAATATACTTTGTAAAAATATTAGAAAAAAGCCCGTGCGTGCACGGGCATTATAACTAGTACTAAAGATGACATTAATTAAACAAGTAAACATGTATAATCCGAGTTCTCAAGCGAGTCTTCCCCAATTGGAGAACCATAAGACCCTCACTAGGTTTTCATCAATGTGCCTAGATCGCCCCATTCATCACAAAAGTGATTGAGTAGGTCTTATGGCCGGAAAAAGAAACAAAATCAGACTAAATATTTAAAGAGGGGAGTTATTTTGGATACCCTCTATTTCTTGGATACGAGGGGACCAATCCCAGCCCTCCATCTAAAATAGATCAAAGGCTAGGATTAAAAGAATATTTTAATTAAAAAAACAAAAAAAGGCAGAGGGGTATTTACGTCATTTTCTCTCACACACCTACCACCTCCAATTCATCTCATCTAGATCTAGATATTATTCTCTTTCTCTCTCATCAAACACACACACACTAAAAACATATACTTTTACACCGATCCAAAAATACACACACTAAAACACATACACAAATCAAAGATCATCCACGAATCGCATTAAAAATAAAAGAAGAAGATGTCGATGATGTTGTTGAAGAACAAATCTTAACGATTAAGCATAAAGCTGAAGATTCGAGTAAAAAGCTGATGAAATACAAGCTTAAAATCACTAATTCAGGTATAAAACACTTCATCTACATATTTTAATGTTTTTAGAGTTTTTGATAAACATATTGTGATTTTTTTTCAATTTATTGTGTTTATATAGTTAATAATGATGTTATTCTGGTGTTAAATGATAAGTAAGTTTTAGATAAAGTATGTTGATGTTAATAAGACTTTAATGAAGAAAATAAGTGATTAAGTTTTCACTATTTAGAAAGAATTTGTTGATGATATTGTGATTTTAGAGACGAAATAATAGACTAGAAGTTAGTTTGAATAAGTAAAAGCATGAATAAGCTTTTTCTAAAGGTGTAGGCTAAGCATGAGGCGAAGCCGAAGACTTATTCTACGTTAAACATATATAATATGACATGTTAGTGAAAAATCATATATGATAAGTTGCCTAAACAAACTGTAAAAACTTATGTAATATATCATACATGATATAAGTTAGGTTTTAAGCATTTATAATATATCCTATATGATAATGTGCTTGAAAATAAAATACAAGCAGTTTGTTATCTCCTGGTGAGTAATTAAAAGTTAGTTTTGTGTATAATATCATATATGATAATTTGCTTGAAAGTCAAATTCTGTAACACTATAATATATCATATATGATAATGTGCTTGAAAATAAAATACAAGAAACTCTGTGATCTCCTGGTGAGTAATTAAAAGATAGTTTTGTGTATAATATCATATATGATAATCTGCTTGAAAGTCTACTTCTGTAACACTATAATATATCATATATGATAATTCAAATGTAAAAGAAACTGATGTAAAATCATATATGATTTCCTAGAATATCACATATGAAATATAATAGAATCACATTCATGTAAGATCAAAAACAACAAAATTCAAGTGAAAAAAATTATAACACTTGTTCATATAACAATCAAACATAAAAGAGTACATTTTTAAACAACAATTTCTTCTTGAACAATAACTTAATGTTTAACCACGACTTGTTCTTAATCTTCAAACCTCTTAGGGCTCCTTTTGTTGTGATCAACACTTTCACATAATGAACAAGCATTCATGTTCTTCAATTCTGAAAATTTAAAATGAATATAAAAGAATAAATAAACTGTTTTTTAGAGAAATGAAATATCATATATGATAATCACATGTCGTATACGTATGACAAAGCAATATCATATATGATATACGTATGAAAAGTATCATATATGAATAAATAAACTGTTTTTTGGAAAAAATAAAATATCATATATGATAATCACATGTCATATACATATGACAAAGCAATGTCATATACATATGACAAAGCAATGTCATATATGATATACGTATGAAAAGTATATGATATATCATATATGATATATTAAACACGTTAACCAAAAGCTACTTAAAACTGCTTATTGTTAACTGATAAGCTAAATACATATTAATTCAGCTTATATCAACTAATTAATATAATAGAGCTTATTCAGAACATAAAAAATAGCTAATAATAAAGCTTATTAACACTAGCAACATAAATAAGCTAATAAGATAGCTTATAATTCATCAAAATAAGCTGAATAATAAGCTTATAAATTCGGATGATGATAAATTAATAAGCTTATTCACATCAAATAAGCTAAAATAAGAACAGATCTGATGAATCTAACCTGATGTTAATCAACTGAAGAATGAGATAATCGATCGAATATCGATCGATTAGATGTTCATGATGTTCATGATGTTCTTGATGATTAAATGTTAGGATTAGATCTAATATATTTGTTCCTGGTGGTGATTGATCTGTCGTTGGTAGAGAGAGAAAAAAACACGCTTTGTGTGTGTGTTGAATGAGTGTTTGTTAAAGAAAAAATATTTATATAGTGGACTGAAATGACCAAGATACCCCTGTAGTGTAAATTAGGGATTTAATTTCCTTCGTCGGATGATATGGAGATGGAGGGTGGGGATGAGTCCCCCGATATTCAAGCTAAGTTTGGTATCCAAATGAACTTAAATCAAAGTATTAAACTGATAAAAGGTATGGAAGAGAAACTGATAAAAAATTGTGTTGTAGCATAAACAAAGAGTTAAATGAGGTAGATGTTGTACTTTTTTTTCCTTTTTAGTAGGCCGGGGTACCAATAGTAATACCCAAAACCTATTTAAGGACATTCACATTATTCGAGCTATGAGAGCATTTGTATAAATTTTTTCTTATGCCACACATAATCATAACTTCTATATGCGAAATGAATGGTAGAAGCAAGTGTTAGATTGTAGAATTCTTGGTAGATTTATCTTTATGATCCATTATTTATAATAGTGATACATAATAAAACTTTAGAAACCTATAAACGGGACCTCAAGCCCACAAGCGGGTTTGAGCGGATGAACCTAATACCGTCTAATAACAAGTTGAACACGATATTTGACTTCTATGCTATTTAGTTTGTATATTATTACTAGACGACTATTCGCGCATAACGGCGACGATATATAATAGTGTTAATATGCGTGTATGCAAATCTTTTTATGTATATATGGTTGTCAAATAAGTGAGAGTGAAAAAAGTTAATGGTTTAAATTCTAATTAAATATTTAATCGATTGCATTGAATTTTATAAGTAGATGGTATTTCAATCTAACAACATTACTCATTTTTTGAGTTTTTAAGTTTCAAGCAAATGGTTTTTTCTTTATATGTTGTACGTATAGTTAAAAGGAAAACACAAGAGTTGTTTGTTACTTTGTTTGATACCTTTCAAATAGAAATCTTCTTATAAAATGAACATTTGTTTTTTCATTTAACAATGTTTAGGACATGTAATGAATCGATCACTTACATTGCTAATGTTTCATACGTAAGCCCGTGCATTTTTACCTTTGAAGCAAACGATAATTTGAATATTTTTTACACGGCATATTGTGAAGATACAGTTAACAAAGAGATTGTGTGTCCTTGGTCGCAGGACAAACATGTGAAGGAGCCCAGAAATAGGAAGTAACTAGGACAACAATTGGTCCCTACAATTTTATCCTGAAAACGCAACTTCAGTCCTCCTATTTACCTTTGTTTGCTTAAACTACCTTCTTTCATTGACTTGTCACACTTTTTAATTATATACTACTAGAGAACAAATGTGAAAGTGATACATTGCACTGCCTGATTCAACTGTTGTTTTTATCCATTTGGAAACGTTTGCAAAATTTATCACTTGAAAAGTGATAATGATTAAAAAAATAGTCTCTTCCATAGATTTGCATAGGAAAAGGAAACCAAAAAGGTTGTTAGTAATTGTCATGAAAAGTCCTTGGCCCAGAGAACGTGGTTGTTTTTTAGTGCTAAACCAATATATACGTACACTATCGGTTAATATATGTAACACAATACCTTTCTACCCTACAAAACTAAAATAATTGTATTCATGTATTCACCCTAGTATCTAAAGTTCTATGCAATTGATATAGAAATAAATTGAGACAACATATGACTACGATTATTACATATATTTATGAGCATAAATTATTGAAAACTTTTGACGGTTGTACGTAACTGTCATAAAATTTCAAGTTCCTAATCGTTGGAGTTAAAGTTAAAACGAAATACATTTTAAGCGCGTCAAGTTTTGATATAAACTTTAAACCCGAAAATTTAGTTTTTTTAGCACTTACATCAATTTCATTACTTCTTAAACATGTTTTACATGTGAAATTCTTAAAAATGATTAGAGAAGTGTTTGAATTGATTTAATCGTCCTAATATAAAAAAAAACTGAATTTAAAAAGTCTTTTGAAAGTTATTTATTTATGACTTAATAAAGAATGATAACTCAAATTAAAAAGTACGGAGTAATAACAATAAAAAGTAATAAAACGAAAGGTCGTCTATTATTTAAAGAAAATTTAATAAAAAATGAAAATTAACAGTCCTTAAGACAAACCATAATATATCAAATGGTATTGTTTGTGATGTAATGACTTGCCATAATGGTAACTAAATATATTTATTACTTATATGATACCTGGTATGGTTTTTGTCAAAATCTATTGTGAATATTGACTGAATACGTATAAATTCAATGTTTTGTTTTATATTTATTAAATCTTAAATGAAATACAAAAGGTTTAACTTTTAAGAAATCAATATCTCTAAATTAATCCCAATAAAAAAATGGCATGAGATGGGGTGGGGTGTTAAGAAATCAATGTCAAATGGGTATGGGTGTGTTGTCATGTGTTTGGATTTTGGATTTGAGGTCATTTGAAATTGAAAAGGCAACCCATCTTAATTCAAGTTGTCTTGTAGCCATTTGGTAGGGTTTTTTTGATATGTTTTTATCTTGTTGGAAGCTTCTAACACTTGAAAGATCCTCTTTTTCATCATCCAAGACAGAAACTTGTGATAATGATGCCTAGAGATGGTATGATGACGATAGTTTAATTAGAAAGGGATGCTTTGGAAGAGATATTAAAAGAGTCGAACGGTAAAGACATTATGGACAAGATTGTGCAAGGTTAATATGATTTATTATTACACTAAAATTTAAAGACCCGTCTAACGCCGGATGTATTTTAAAGAATTTATTTGTAAGAAGTAAGAAATATATGAAAGAAATAATTGAACGTAAACATGTTCGTTAATATATGAAGTAAATAATCAGAAAATACGTGAATTATTCGATAAATATTTAAATTTGTAACAATTATAATAATAAACGTCTATGTATTTTAGTCTTCAACTTTGATGGACTTGAATAGCAAATGACGTATGTGTGTGTTAATCAAGTCAATAGTCAATGTTCATTCCATGAACACCTAATAGTCGAATGAAAATGTAAGGAAAAGGAGATTGTGATCAATAATTGATCTGAATTTAAAATATGGTAAAAAAACATTTGAAAATATAAATTGTACATACCTTCTGAACCTTGTTTACAGACATTGTAGTACTTTTTTACAGACCATATTTGTAGTAGTTTTAGATATATTACCATCCTTATCACAAACAAAAACTTTCAAAACCTTAAAAACTTCGAAACCTTTTTTGTTGTTCACTCTTGAAACAACTGCGTATAGTTGTCCCTGTGTGAAAACAGGATGTGGCAAGTACAAACCAACTTTTAAAAGCGATTGACCCTGGCTTTTGTTAATTGTCATTGCAAATGAAACTGACATAGGAAAATGTTTCTTGACTACCTTTAGCGGTAAACACTTATCAGACGGAGTAATTCTCAACCTCGGTATTATAACTTATTTGAATATCTACCACAACACCATGTTCAGTTTTATCTGTCGCAACTTAAGTAAACCATTTCGGGGAATTTCTCCAACAACTTCTCATTTATAGAGTCCGCAACTTCATTCATTGGAGCAAGAATTGCCCTTTCTTAGAAGTACGAAGGGTCATTGATGTTATCCAAAATATTTGGATAAGTAAAATCTATTGGAATTTGATAAAACTATTAACTATTAACAACCACGAGTACGCAGCGGATATGGATCATGTTTGGTTTATATAGTTAACACACAATAAATAAATAAAAGGTAAACAAGAAAACTAACCCTTTTAGTCAACAGCAAGTATAATGAAACAAAGTGACTAAATTGTTACCTCTACGAGTGCTCACACAAACACGTTCAACGAATGCGCCCGGATGCTAGTCCAAACCTCGCGTATAAACCAAACACCAAGTGTATACCAATATAACCTGAATAAGGTCCTAAATACCACTCTTGAATCTGTACCAAAAATCAGGTAAAAGAAACTAGGGTTTTGTTAATTTCGGTTCAACCGAAATAGGGGAATATGAATCGAAAACCACAAAATACAAACCCTAGCCGTTTCTAAATATTGTCAACCTGTGAGAACTAGTAAACCAAGGTATGAGATCTGCTTTAGGACTTGTGGGATCAAACCACACTCGAAAAACCCTAAATTGGGTTTACCAAAATTAGGCAAGACCGAAAACTAAGAACCCTAATTAGGGTTTTAAGTAATTCGGCTGTTTTGAAGGAGAGGGAGAAGAGATAGACTTTGCAACTAATTTGGGAAGTGTGTTAGATGTATGGGACGTGTAAATGAGCTAGGGTGAGGGGGTTTTTATAGCCTCCAAACCCTACTCATGATAAGGATCAAAATACACTTTCAAACTTATCACAACACTTCATCTCTTTATCCTTATCTTAAAAATGAACCTAGACACTTCCCAAGAATCTTCCATGGGCTTCTATAGCCGGCCACACATAAAGGAAATTCATAGGATTCTTGTCTTGGTCATTTTATGTCCAAACGGTATACTTAGAAACGTAACGTGAAGTATTAAACGCATTCTATGTGTTTAACGTATGTGCCCTAAATAGGCTCACACATTTCTAGTTGTACCAAGCTAATTCAACTACCACATTCCAACAGCTCCCACTTGGGAGTTAGAGTAGCAGACAGCCCATATACTAACGACGGAAACATCTAGCAACACTCACATTCGTTTTTAAAACTAGAAATGTCTGAGATCAAGTTTCATAAACATTCTCAGTAGCATGGTTATTTTATCTCTTGCTATAATCATCCCTTTGTTCAGATACCGTTAAACCATGGATATGGATCCTAACTCATTCCATATAGTTTAACCATTTAGATTCTCGTTATAGAACTTAATTCAGATATACCAAATGTAATCAAGAATCATCTTGGATTACCCTTTGGGTGCGGCCACACAATTATCTGATTAATTCTGGAGAGGCGCCAATGGTATCATACTGCACATCAAGTGGAGGAACAAATTCTTTGTTGAATACAAGTGTTGTGAATGCTGCTTCACATCACTTCCAATAATAGCCTTTATAACTACCATTTTCAGGTTAGCGTTTGACTTAGAATTAAAAAGTGATATCCACACATACCAGAACTTGTTTGTATTCTCAAGTCTAAGGATGACTTAACTAACCATTTTCTGATATTTTACTCATGACTAAGGATCCAAAAGTAAATATTCGAAGGTTGGGGTGTCCAATATGCATCCCTTGTGAATAACATATGAGTTTGGCGGGAACCATCCATATATTCAAAGAATATAACCAACACTCACATTTGTCTTATGTAACAATACTCCCATACTGTTAACCGACAATGGACATATTTAGAATAATTAAAATTATTCAAGGATTAAACATGCAAATATAAGATAACAATTATTATATGAATGAATAACAAATACCAAGTATCTTTATTCATCAGAAAATAAAAATTGTCTTAAAATCCTAATTATCCAAATACTAAAACAGATATGCATGAAACTAATAGCAAGTTGAAGTCCAATGTTTCCAACATTCTCAACTATTTCTTTATAAGATAGCTAAATAGTTATCTGAGTAAACTTTCCGAATACTTGTTTCAAATTCACAAACTTGTGAAGAATTTGAACGCTATGATGAGTGTCGTATGTATATTTGCATACTATTGCAAGAATCATAGTATGGAAATGTGACAATACCTTTTATGAGGTATTTGTAGTCACCCACATACTTATCTCAGACAGTCATCTTTACAGTTTCTTAAAATGTAAAGTATTCTCTTTTTTTAATGTGTATTGCAACTATGCTCTAAGATGAGCATATCTAGTTAGCAGATTTATCATAAATGATGAAATCCTACTATAACTAGAATTGATTATTCTCTAGCATCATGTGTACACAAACAACACTATGCCTTATATATTCGTAAACATTTATTTTAACAATCTTCTAAATCACTCTCAATTAGATACTATTGTTATTAGTCATCTAAACACTCTCAATTAGATACTGTTGTTGTTAGCTCATCTTGCTCTTGTGCAAAAGTAACAACCAGTCTCAAACACAATATAAGATATACATGATGAATCCTTCGTTAAAAACACAAGGTTTCCATCCATGTATTAAATTATCTCAAGTGAAATATATCATTTAAGACTTGCTTCAATGATGTATTGCATTGTGTTGGACTTAATTTCCGCATATGTTTATATCATTAAACATTCATTCCAAGGTCGTTTGTTTAATTTCCTAAAATTCGCAAGTGAAGTTTCATTCCAACCTCAAGGATTAACATCTATCTTAGATGGAATGATACCTTCAATATGTTACACAACATATGAATTTGAGAAAAAACATAGTGCTCCCACTTGATGTTAGGTGTACTCAAGAGTTATCTTCATTTAATCAAAAATCATATTGTGATTAAACTTAAGATCTCAGCTCCTAGATGCATGATCCAATCCACACTTGGATTCTATTATCTTGTATACTTTATAAAGATTGTTTTAAACTCATAACCTTTTGATTACACACCGTCCTCACAAAAGGTAATCATTAAGGAAAGAGTTATAAAACTTAATTGTCATAAAACAAATATAGACTCATAACCCTTTTGATTACACATCGTCCTCGCAAGGTAATCATTAAGGAAAGAGTTATGATCCTTAATTCGCCATATGACAAATTCAAGGAAACCTGTATGACAATTAGTTATCTTTATATAATTAATGCGTGTAGAAAGGAAAGATTTAATCACAGTCAATTGCTTGAGTAAGATTAAAAACTCTTATCATCAGTCAGGCATTAATATGTATACAATTTTGTCCTTATGAGCCTTTCTTCAAAAGAAACTCATTCTAACCTCACATTTTACTGTTTGGTGAAAGATCAATCAAGCTTAAAACATTGATTGCCTTTTAAGGACTGCATCTTGTCATTCATAGTTCTAAGATATTTATCAGATCCAAGATGTGATAATTCATCTTATTTGTTAAGAGGTTTATTATGACCCACTGGTATGTGCTTAATTACACATACCGTTTTCTATTAAAACCGGACTTAAATAACCCAAAACGTACCAAAAATACATTGTATTTGTATGTTTTCACTTATATTGTGCAGGAAACGGATATCCGACAAAAGGACGAAAAATCAAGCAAAAACGGACCAAACCAAGCACGGAGTGGAAAAGTCAACAAAAGCCAAAGTCAAATCAAAGCCAAAGTCAACAAAAGCCAAAGTCAACAGTCAAAGCCGATGAAGAATACTTAATGGGCCCACCCGCACCCATCTAATGGGTCGGGAAAGCTCATTAGTATATAACTAGAAGACTTAAAAGCCCGTTTTGATTAAAAGGCCCAATTCCCTTTGAAAATCCAAACGGGACCAAAACCAAAACCAAGCCCATTACCTTTTTTTTACTTAAGTTAAGCCCAATATAATTTAGAGGGGCTGTTTCTGCCAAACTCCCAAAGTCAATTACCATAAGGATTATGTTTGCAATAAGCATATATAACCTGGAGGGCCAAAATTGCCAAACCATAAAAACTTTAACACCACATGGACTTAATTTGCAAACAAAACATAAGACTTGAGGGACCAAACCTGTACACACACCAAACTTCACCCCTGACTTGAACTACTGTATATCTTCTAAATCATTTCCCGCCCAAAACCTCTGCCCATCACTTTCACCTCGTTTCCTGTTCACTCCCCTCCAAAAACATCACCATTAATCACCCCACACCCACATGGGTTGATGCCACCGTGGCAATCCCAAATGATTCTATTGGGCAAGGAAATCAAATGGCTTTGATTATTCGGATTGGTGAGCAAGCAAGGATTAAGGGCCAAGATGGACTTTGGATTCTACACACACAACAAACACACTTGTGTTTCTGTCTCAACAAAGAAACACAACCAAGAAGAGGACAAAAGAAAAAGGCAGCCAAGTCCTTAGTCGCTTTTTGTATAAATAGGTCTATGTGTAAGCCATTTAAAAGGTAGTAAGTAGAGTTTTAACCTAGCTTAGTTTTTTTTGACTTTTACTTTTCCTTGTAATGTTTTTCTTGTAAGATTAATGAAATTCAACTTTGATTTTTAAAATTCTGTTTTAAGTTATTATCAAATTAAAGTGTTAACTTATGTTCTAAAAGCTCATTTAAGCTCTTATATAGCTCTTTTGTAACCTGTTTCAATATAAATTTGTTTTACAAAAACTGTTAAGAAAAACACAAAAAAAATCACCCCTCAAAATTACCTCAGCAAAATATTGGATGATAAGCAAACAATGGAAGTGCTTATGGACCCCCACTAGCTTGTTTTTAACAAGCTAGAGCTTGTAGAATCATTAAGTAGTATCAAACCATAATGTGAATAGGTATCATGGATTTCATTATATAGGAATAACGTTTCAGGGAAAAGCAACAAGTAGTTATCTTATTAAAATAAAATGCAATCTTCCTTTGACAATGGTTGTTTCATATTCGGAAAGTACTATATTCTTTCAAAGCAAGTTAGAAATAATATGGGAAACTCACAAAGAAATAAATCTTGTCGCTCCCACTGAAATTGACAACCTCACGTGAATGTTATTTCAGTAATAAAACGCAATCTCCCACTGGAATTTTGTCACATTGTAAGTTTTGGTTACATCACCAGTATTAGAAGCAAATAATAAATTTATTTACTATCCTACTCTATTAGAATGCCTACAAGTAGCAAGGTACTTAGGTATTTACAAAGCTACAAGTATATGGAAAGTATAACTTATGTAGATGAGGGAATAGCATTCATATATTCATTAACTTGAATATTTAGTATGCATTTCTCCTTAATCTGTTTCTGTCTAACCACTAAAGGTTGTTTAAGCAACTTAAGGAATAATGTAGGTCCAAGAATAAATATACTAGAATACCTGCGGGGGGGGTTAGTATTTTCTTTATCATTACAGTTTAAACATAACATCGTTTGACAACGTGCATAGATGTCTATTATTTGGTAGCTATAGAACAATGTTCTCTAGTTACTCACATATTTCTAATTCCTTCAAAGATTACATACCGGAAAAGGGCAATGAAAAATTTAAAAAGTGAGTTTAATATTAATTGGGAAAAAAACTTCAATTATAACCCTCATCTTTTTCTAGTCAATCAAGTGCGAAGAGATATGGAGTAAGTTCACTTTTTTACAGGAAAAGAGACGTTGTTGGTCTTTTGAGAAAAACAAACTTTTGTTTTTACCAATTATGTGCAATAACATATAACAAAAAATAACAGGTTCATATTTTAGTATTTTTATAATTAATTCTTAATGAATTAACTACCCAAATTAATTACTAATATCGGACTAAGATCCAACTTGACCTTCCCACTTATTACCAGCGGTCTGACCATGCGTGTGTTTAAAAAAATAAGGCACCGAAGGTAAGCGACTGTACGTTAATCTGCATTGTTAATGCAACTCTTGAATTTATGAGACACATGACCTTTAGTAACTCAGATAAGTAAGGTCATGTACATGTTTTTTGTCTCATTTATGCCTCGGGTCCGAGGTTCTGACCATGGTATACTCGATTTTAAGTGCCAAAAGAGAACGTGCGAAATTGTGAATCAAGGTCTGACAATGGAAACAAATCTCCATGGGTTGGGAAGTCCCCTCGAGGTTATCTGACCAGTGAAGACAATCCAAATGCAACGTGCTTTGTTTCTAGTTTTGGCTGGCTAATAAACTTAAAAATTTCATCTAAGGGTTATACACATAAATTTCACATATATCTGACAAAAATCGTGTAAAGAAGTATGCAAAACCTCTTGTAGCACAAGGTAAGAAAAATATTTTGTTAACCTTTTAGTATAGGACATTATTTTGTCAATTGTTCTCGGTGCTCCATTTTGGACGCACAAGAAGGGGGAAAAAACAACGGTCCACACGAAGCTTATTAAAAACCTGACTTCTTTTGGGGTGCCGTAGCTACACCCGCCTTAAACTTCTCTTATAGTTTGTTCAACAATGGGTGAGCCGTACTTCCAATTGACTAATGATGCTATTGTATGTTAAGAAACCCCTTTTGTTAACACTTTTATTTTTTTATCGTTGCCATATGGTGGATTAAACTTGATCAAACCTTATATGGTACTCCTACATGCGTCCGAAGACACAAGTAATTCAATAATTCCCTCATGTTCCAAGCTGTAACTGGGGCGGGAGAAGATTAAAGAATCAATTCAACCCATTTGCGAATATAAACTAAAGCCTTCATAAAAAAATCAAATTTATTGTTGAATGTCGTATTAATTTGTCCAAAAACCTAGTTTCGAAAAATCACACCATACCGGTCACGAGGGGGATGCATTACATGTGAATTACTAGACATGTTTAATCTAAATTTCTACTTTACGTATAAGTCGTTTTTATTTAGAGTTTCATAAGTTATTTGCAAATATTGAGGCATCATATGTGTTTAGGGATTATAAAAGTTGACATCTTAATGAGATATAAAAGTCTTGTAATAAATAGAAAATTAATATTGTGGAATGGGTAAAGTGAAAAGGCTTGTGACTTAAACATAAGTTCACAAGACTCGGCTAAAATAGAAAAGTCTAAAGAAAGGGGGCTAAATGGTAAAGTAAAAGGACAAGGGTTTATGGCTATTATTGTAAAAGGGTATAATACCCCTCACCACCTCATTTGTGAGGTGTTGTCTCTAGGTGTGTTCTTAACCCTCATTCTATGTTTTCTCTAATCCTTCTCCTCCCTCATCCTTCTTACTTTCTCTCATATTTTCTCTCTCTAAACTAAACACTCTATTGCTTATTGATCCTGAAATTCAGACCTAACACTTTTTTCTCTCTCAAGTGGAAGTATTTCATTCTTACTATTACCAATTCTTATGTGCTAATGCACTGCTGGCATGGTTCTAGTAGTTCTATGGTTCGTTGTTGATCATATGCTTGGCAACTAATCAGAGTTAATCTATCTAATATATCTTTGTGCAATGGTTGAAACAATTGGAGGAGGAGTCAAAGTCTTGTATAATTTTCCCCCAAGTGGGGGGGGTTTTCCACCAAGTTTTCATTAATCAACAATTGGGTAATATGTCAACACACAAGAAGATTTTTGTTAATCCCTTTCACACAAAAAAAGTGTTTGCAAATATGAAGAGGACAGGAAAGGATTTCTCTAGGAGAATAACACCTTTATTTGATACCATGATGGTTCAACCTGTTGAAGAAATGGGTGAGGATTCAGATAATCCAACTGATTCCACTCCAATACCATTATTGATCAACATCTTCATCTTCCAACCAAGAAGGAACCCAAACTATCTAAGAAGGTTCAAAGATAGGAGGCAGAGGTTCCTCAAGATGAGGTAGAGCATGAGGAAAGTGTACCAACACCTTCCAGTGATCCACAACCTAGTGGTGATGATAGCATGAAACTAATAGATTTGATGGTTTTATGTACCAAATTGTAATCACAGGTTCTTGATTTACAAAAAGCAAAGGATGTCAAGCTAAGGAGATTTGATGCTTTGAAGAAGCGGATCCAGAGGTTATGAAAGGGGAACATATTCAAGACCCTATTGGTTTGAAAAAGACTCAGGCAAAGTTGGTATGTTGGAGAGTTGGTACTCTACAGGTTCAGGAGAGTTTGGTGTTCCTGAAGTTGCATCCAAACAGGGGAGGAGTTTAATTGAAGAAATTGATATGATGTTGTGTTTCCTTGGTTGATTGACTCTCATGAAAGACAAAGCTGATGACTTGATATTTGATACTGGAGTTTTAGATGATGTTGAGATGCCTGTGGAAGCTAAGGTTGATGGGAAAGATGAATAGAGTACTAAGAAGCTTGATGATAGTACTGCTGGTGAAGCAGTTCTCTACTACTGGTGAAGATTATTGTTGTTCCTAAAAAATGAGGGATATCTCTTTGCCTCAGACACTTATACAGATTAAAGCAGCTTAAGCCTAAAAGTTGTTACTACTGCTGCTACACAAACAACAATACAAGACCCCAAGGATAAAGGGGTGGTATTCAGGAGCCAAAGAGTTCCAAAGAGATAAAACCTTCAATTTCTAAAGATAAAGGAAAAGGTATTAGGTTGAACCTGAAGTTCCATTGAACGAGAAAAGATACACAATTGCTCTTGATGAACAAATTGCAAGAGATATTCAAGCTAAACTGGATGCTGAATTATTAGAAGAGCAAAAGCTGGCAAGGAAACAAGAAGAAGAAGCCAATATAGCATTGATGGAGTCATAGGAAAATACACAAGCTATGATGGAGTTGATAGAATTGCTGGCTGAGAGACTCCAATCAAAGGAAAGAGGAGAATGGACAGTGAGGAAAAAGCAAAAACTGTTTACGGCATGTATGGAGAAAAGAAGAAAGCATTTTGCTGTACTCAAGAGCCAAGAAAAGAGAAACAGACCTCCTACCAAAGCATAAAAGAGAACTCAAATGTCTACTTATCTTAAGCACATGGGTTTGATATATATATACAAACAATAAAGGAAAGGTATGATGAAATTCAAAAAGTTGTTTTGATACGGGAATGAGAAGAGTAAATACCTTTGAGCTATGGGTTCTGAGGTACAGTGGGAACAAAGGAAAAGAAGGAAGACGGTAGTGAGGAGGAAATCAAGATTAAAGGTAACAGAAAAAGATGCTTAGAAGAAAAAGAGAGTGAAAGAACAAAGAAAGAATCCTCAAGAAAACTAAAGTAGGGAAGAAAAGGAATCAGAGGGAGTGAAGAAGATGTGAGTTGAGCTAAAGAGCTTTTGGTAATTAAAAAAGATGAAGATATAGCAATTGATGCTATACCACTTGCTACCAAATTGCCATGTGATTCATTAAGTATAAACTTCATAATAAGGGGATGTTAGTACACATATGAATTGATAGCGAGATGGCAGTGCTAAAAAGATATCTTCACTGATAAGGATGGCTACAAGGAATAGATAGATAAGACTTAGAAGCTCTTTGGAGGATAGTGAAGGGGAAAGGTATGGAGATTTAAGAGTTATGTTTGACCAGACATAAAAAAGTTGGTGTATGTGGTGAATGTTTGCAAGGATACAGGGTGACCTATTGGAAGTTGATTGATTCATCTGGAGTTCACTTTGTAAGATTTGATAATCTTCACATTTTTATGTTGGTTGAAAGAAGTACCCCTTCACCCAATTACCATCACAATTGCTCAACAAGAAATTCAAATGGTCATCAATTTAAGATTGTGTTTATCAATGCTGAAGCTTATGGTTTTTATAAAGCATGCGGAAAGGAAAAATGAAAGGTTTGAATGCATCTTCCTGAAGTGTGATGAAGACTTTTAAAGAAGAAACTTGAAGATTCAGAAGATGAACATCAAGTTTAGGGGAGGATTGTTGGGTCTTAAAAGACTTCATAGATTCTTAGAAGTTACTGCTGCTCAGGTACATAATTGGGAAATTATGCTATCGTGGTTCGTACTGGTAGTATATTGTTACCCACTGCTAGTCTACTACTGTTAGTATCATTTAGTACTGATGCATAAAGTTAACTGTTGTAGTTAGGAGTTAAGAATTGCTCAGTGCTGAAGACTAAAAAATAAAGTTAAGTAGTTAGTACTGTTAGTATGTAAAGGTTAAGGACTGCTAGTACAGGTTACTACTGTTTTGTATATATTAGTACTATTAGTATAATTATACTAGCTTAAGTTTATTTGTACTGCTGGTGCGAAAGATTAGACTGTTTGAAGATTTCTACTGTCAGGAGGATTAAAGACGCGTTAAAGAGTAAGATTGTTGTGGAGAGAAAGAATCGTGTGAAGGATAAGTGTTGAGATATTTTTGTACAAGATATAATGTATTTATTAGAAGAATTTGGTTTATGGTTTAGAGAAAAGATTGAGATATCTTAGGAATATTTGTAACGCCGGCTAGGGGACTCCTGGTCTAGAAAAGGGGTCTAGGGCATTAGTTAATACCAGATCACTAACATTCATTTTCAATTACACCATTACAGATCCAAGATTAGAGTCTGTAGGCTTCAAAGGTTTGTAAACCCTAGTACTAAGATAGAGTACTCGTATTATTAACATTAATAATATTAAAGCATTTTGTTACATTGTGTGTTCATTTATATTCAATGTTTCATTGATATATCTTCTAGATATTAAAGAGTAGATTCCACATACTCTTTGATATACACACAAAGTTTCTACTATTGTTATTTTGGATTTATCCAAGGTAATTACTCTTTAACCGATCGGTAAGGAATCGATCTAGGTTTGGGATCAACAGCATCTCTAGCCAAATAATCAACCATCAACTACTAAGAAGCCCCTCAACATCTAGGCAAGAAAACGAATAATTTGTCAGAAACACTAAGTGTTCTTTGACATTGAGGACAGTCATGGACCCGTGACGCTATGCAAAACCCTCCCTATCCACACAAGGTCTCTTATATTTGCTTAATTGAATATGTTTAAATTACCGGGATATTTGCAAAGAAAAAGCCATTAAAAATGCCAAAAAGAATAGAAAATGTGTGCTTTGTGTCATTCAAGTTGTGCAGGAAAGGATTAAAAGACAAAAGAAGCATAAACCGATCAAAAACTGACAATAGGAACGAAAGCGACAAGGACAAGAGTGAAGAAACAGCCAAAGATCAAAGCCGGATCGACCGACAAGCAAGAAGAAATGAAGTCAAGAGCCAAATAACTCAAAAGATCAATTTAGACAAGTGTTTAAAGATTCAAGGGCTTATTTGAAGTTTTAGAGTTTAAGGGACCAAGTTTGCCAAATGTGAAGAGTTGATTATAAAGAAGAAAGAAAGAGAGAAAGAACCACAAGGACTGAATCTGCCATCTTCAAACTTCCTTTTACACTACATGTGGGCGGGTTGAAAGTCAAGGACTCATTTTGCCAACTCTCAAACTTTCAAACTGAAATACGCGTTTGTTGTAACAAACATAACAGCCTAACAACCTTTCCCGCCCAATTTACACACAACCCAACTCCGTGAAATCCCTCCCCCGCTCCTCTATAAATGCCCAAGCCTGTTCATACACCCTCCCCAAATCATAAACGCCCACGTTGGATCATACTATTGGCCAGGCCACATCATCTATATCATCCAACGGCTACAAATGATCCAAAAGAGATCGAGGGTCGAGATTTAGATGGAAATACTTCTAGGAAGACTTCCCTCCTCTTCACAATTTCTATAAATAGATGTGTAGGACCACTTTTTCAGTTGTTGAATTTTGTTTTTAACTTTTACTTTGTACTTTGTCGAATTTTAAGCATTTTTCTTTCAAATTTAGCAAGAAAGCTTTAAGCTTATGTTACTTTCTCTTTTCAAAAGGGGGGGCTTGTATTTCAAACAAATTCTAGTTTTATTAATAAGTTTTCAAGTGTTTGTGGAATTTGATTTCATCTTTTAATCCGATTTTCATAAATAAGCTCTTAATTAGGTCGTTTTGAGCTTATTGCTTTCTATAAGCTCAATCTTTAGTCAAATTCTATTTTTAAGCATTCATTTACTCACGTTCTCAAATTTTACAATCAAGTATGAATCAACTTGAGTGCTTTTGTTCAATTTAGGAATCTACAGGGAGAAATAGCTCTTAGAAGCTTATTAAGTTTTTAAGTGGGTTTAGAGGCTAAGGTAGCCGTTAGGGATTGAATTAAGGCTACTCATTCAGATAGAGTAGCCTAAGTAGCCTGAGACTACAAAATCAAGGTTTCATTGCTCTTATTCCATTTCAACTTAATTTCAGTGTAACATTTGCTTATTGCTTTTCATTTGATGTTCATGAATGCTTGATTATGCTTGATTAGTGTTTTTCTTATTCTGTTTTGAGTTTTGGTTGTTTAGATATCATTAGATCTTACATTTCTTAAATTCTGTCCTACTTAGTGTAATAGCTACATAGAGTAACTATCTTAATCCTACAAATAAGCTAGAAATATTAGTGATTAAAAAGCTTTAGTAGTTTAAAATTAGAGTGTTTAGATAAAAAGAATAAGCAGTTTTAGCCTTAAGATAAATTTAGACTCAATTTAGTTTTGGCAGTCTTGCATTAAGGTGTGTTTGGTTTAAGCTTCAATTGACTCTTAAAGTCAAATTTACTTTGCCAAAGCTTTTCCTTTAGCTGAGTTAGGGTATAATACAAATTTTTAAACAGCTTTTAGAAGTTAGGTTTTAGAATTTAAAAGTTTTGGAGTTAAAACTCTTTTCTAGCACCAGGGCAATTTTCACACTGTAATAGGTTTATAATTTGGGACTTTTAAAAGCAATTTAGAATTCAAAGTTGTTCTGTGATAACCTAGTTGAATTAAGTAAAGAGTTAGTTTGAAAATTTTAGGCTGCATCTTTGTGCAAAGCCAATTGCACCAGCATGTCAATTGCATCAGCAAAGCATTCCATATCAGTGTAGATTTTTCATTTAAAACTTTGAATTTTTCATTTTCTTTGATAAAACTTTGAAAAATCCTTATACCTAGGTAGATTCTA
>BQNB010117827.1:0-21108 GCA_026074375.1 Tanacetum coccineum
TCTCTGGACTCGTAGTTGAGTTGTTTCGGATGAAATAAAAAGGATAACCCCTAAATCATGCGAAATTAGAACCTTAATGTGGACCTTATTCTCTCTATATCGTCTCTTTATGAAAGGATTTCAAACTAATCATGGTCTAAATCGGGTTTACTTTATAGAAATAAGGCCATAATTTATTTGTCACCAATAAAAATAATAAAAATCTGTAGAAGATTTAGGAATAATGAAGCAAAAAGTAGCTGCGCGTACACAATTAGCATTTATGAGTAGTGTTAGCATCTAATCTTGTATTTGGCTGTGATTTCGTTTTAAGCTTAATTTGGGGATTGTGGAAAGTCGAGGATGACGAACTCTTATTCTTTATGCCTTTTAAATAAATTTTATAAATTTTTTTATCTTAGTTTTTATCTTTAATTTAATAAACGGTTAAAACGGGGGTGCTTGCGAATTAAATGATTTTTGAACCTTTTAATGGACATTTTCTGTTCTTGTTTGATTGTGAGGGGTTATAAGTTAAAAGGGGATAAAATTATTTATTTTCGGGTTTGTTTTATTTACATTGCGTGTGGGACCAGCAATGGCTTAGTGTGAGGGAATTTGATGAGCGCTAAAATACACATCATTTATAACCCGAAAAACACTATTAATTGGACTAAAAATACTAAAAATGCTAAAATATGCTTTATTATATTGCAAATATGTTTGTTTGGTATTTTTATGTCTTGCAGGTAAAAGGATTAAAAACGGAGCAAAAACGGGATTTATCGGGCTCAATTTGGTCAAAGTAATTATTACTCAAAGCCAAGATGAAGTCGTGAAATGTCCCCGAGCATGCCAGTGGAAAGAGCGCGAGAATACGAGTTCAACGGTGCCCTCGGATCTTATCGGGCCAGCCCATATATTTTCTAGCCCAATTTATCCATGGCCCATTTGATATTTGTACTCGGCCCATTGTGCTTACTAAGCCCACTATCCAAATTCAAAATTCTTAAACTAAATATTAAAAGTGGATTGCTGCTGTCATGGCCTCACGTGAAGTTTAATTAATTCACCTTATGCACATGCCTTTCCACTCACAATTCTTGCCCACTCTTAAACCAACATGTGGCGGGGCAATTTGATTATATCAACTTCAAAATTGAATGCAGCAAATGATCAAACGGACAAAAAGAAAGCGTAAGAATGAAGCAGATATATTGTCCACGTGGCCCTCATCGAGTGAAGAATCTAAGAATGTACAGTCTGCTATCCGAGGGACTCTCTTTCAAGGTTAATGATTGGCCAATTATTTTGTGACGGTTATGATGATTTTTAACTTCTTACCCTTGGAGTCCTATAAAAGCTAACACGCTCCCCCTCACTTGTATCTTTTTTTTACTTTTTTTTAGATTTAGTTTTTTTTACTTAAAATTTATAGTTGTAGCTTATTTTAGAGTAGGTTATTTTAGCTTATTTTAGTTTTGTTACAGCTTATTTCCTTGTAAATGCTTATTTTCGAGTTTAATGAATTTGGTTGATAAAAGGTTTGTGTTGGTTTGTTTATTTCTAGCTTAAATCTCATCTTATTTCTTTAGCTTATATCGTAGCTTATTCTATAAAGGATTCGTTTGTTGTCTACTTTTTGTTCCCGATTAGTCGTAGTTATTTCTGGATTCGGTTATGGCTTATTAGTTTAGTTCGTATCTTAGTTGTTAGAGCTTAATGAGATGCTAGTTTCTTTTGCTTATTTCGTCTCCCGCTTAGCTTGTTAGGGTGGATGAGTGCTTATTTCCAAAACCGTAGCTTAATCTATTATCATTTTCGTAGCTTATCTTCTCCTTAAACAGTTTTGATATTTTACTAGTAGCTTATTAGTTTAAAAGTAACTAATTTCATAAAACAATTGAAGCTTGTCACATATTAAAAAAAAAAAAAATCCTTTTCGTATAAAAAATCAAATTAAGCACGTTTGATTTGAACAAGAATTGAGCTTGTGAACTTGTTTTGGGTTTCGATTAGTAACATTTGGGCCTGCGCTAATTTTGTAAAGTTAGGCCACGTTTGAATTTGAGCTATTTGAATTTGAATTCTTAATTAGGCCTAAATTTGATGTTGATCTGGCATGACTATTTACTCTAGGACTTGCAATTTGTTTGTGTACATGAGCCTTAGACAGACTAGTAAATTGCTAAATGTGGAACTGAGGTAATTGATGTGAGTTAACAGTTTGTTCTTGTGTTTATGATTTTTGGTACCGGTCAACTCATGAGGCGTGAAGCTTACGGGTTTATTTAGCTAGACCGAATTTGACTATTTGTTTTAGCTAAATAAATCGGGTGGTATTCGTTTAATTGCGGGTCTCAAATTCGGTTCATTTTCTAATCATTTTTCAATTAATTAGTGTAGATTATTTTATAATATGCTTTGATTATTGCCATGCTTAGTATAGATTTACTTTTTGTCATTAAATGCTATATTAATTTTCGTTATGAGTAGTGAGTAGTTTACTTGTGCTTGTTAAGTGATTAGTGATTTGTAATTTAGGTGCGGGTTTAAAAAGATTTTAAAAAATATTTAGTCATAAGTATTGTCTTTTCGATTTACATTCCGTCATTTATTTTTAATGCAATTTAATTTCTTGTCATTTATTTTTAAGCATTTCATTTTACTTGTCATTTTAATTCGTTAAACCTAAGCCCGCACTTAATGAACATTTCACGTCACTTAGCAAGCATTTTAGTCATTTATATTTTTAGATCATTTTTAGTATAATCTTGTAGTTTTAAATATTAGTTTAATTTTTAGCGTAAAAATAGTTTAAAACCAAAAGTTTAGCTTTCCTTTTATATGTTTTTTAGTAGATTTAGAAAACCAAAACTTTTATGCTATTCAAGCTCGAATTAAAACTTGAACGTAGATTTCCATTCACCTCTCGTCGAGGAAACGACCCGTAAGGTTTTTGAGATATCGCTTTGGTTAAAAGTGAATTTCTTGAACCCGACGGTAATACTATACTATACTATTATTGGCCTATCCTTATTAGTACGTATCTATATATATTATATATATTTATATGTGTTAGTTTGGACGGATCATCGGTCAAAGTGAGGAGAAATTTGTAGTTGGACAGTTTTTTATGAAGTGGTAGATCTGAGATTTTTATTTTTTTGGATACGGTTTTTAAAATTTTTAAAAGTAAAATGCCTATAATGCCCTTAATTTATTTATTTTTTCTAAAATAAGTAGTGAATATTTACAAAAATGACATTATGCATTGATATGATATACACCCATGCATATAAGATAAAAATGACTTGTTCTGTAGGGTTTCATGTACAAAAGAAGTGGTTCTGTCAAAGAAAATCCTCACATTATATAATTTTAAGAAATATACCCCGTTCTTGGCGGAACAGACAACGCGGATGGAATTAAAATAAACTCTCCTAATGTGAACCACAAGCATCTTCTTGGCTTTGTGTGTTCTAGGAAAAGATGTTCCTATCAACTATAATACATTGTATTATTTTGTGTTTGTTTAGGAAATGTATAAATATCTCTTTTACAACCTGCTACTTATAAGAGAAAAAGTGAAGTTTCTTATAAAAGCTTCAATAAAGTCCAAACAACCACTTTGTACTTTATGTTTTTTTTTTCTTTTTTTGCTTTTGAGAAAAGTAAAACTTTTGCTTTAATAAAGTAAAAGTAATAATTCTTATATTTTATGTCTTCCTTTTTGGTTATTTATAAAAAAGCTTTAGATGTATCTTTCCGCTAATATCTTCAGGTTGTATTCTTTCAGAGATAGTATTCAGAGAGTTAGTAAGCTATTGTCAACACTTATTAATTCCGTCATCCTGGTCCTTTCTTCACTCGCTGAGATCCGTCTCAGGTTGTGATGAGTTTTTTCTTTAGACTCTGAAGAACTTCTTGAGGATGACTCGTTGAACATATTTTCTTTCAGCGACTTGTATTTCTACTTAGGATATTTTACATAAAAATCCTATACAAGGGACAATTAGACACTAAATTGGCTCAACATTATGAACTTTGAATATGCTACGTAGTTCTCTTATATGAATGTTACCGGTGGATTTGTATGAATTGTTGGATAATGGTTTGGCATTTCATTTTGAACTGTATTTTATTTTATTTATAGTAGTTTAATAATTATAAATAATAAATTAAAAAAAATAGAAATCTGTAGGAAACTATTAGGATATACAAATGAAAAATTGTGGGAAACCACTAGAAAATTATGGCGAATTTTGTGTCACCTTTTCTGGGCTTTTAGTGAGGGATTTCCTAAGGAACAAGATCCGTTGGAAACTTAAAATAACGTCGGAAAAATTTCGTCGCTGAGAGTTTTCGAGCATGGTTTTCGTTAGGAATTGATTCCGTCAGAAAGTTGTGTAGGGAAACATGTACACTCCCGTTTTGGCTTCCTGCATTCCTTAGAAAAATGACCAAATTCCTTGCAGTTAAAACACTGTATCCCAGACTGCTACACTGCTTGTCCACCTACAGTTTCCCTAGCCCCAGCAACAGTCATTGTCCTCTGATTCCTAAACTGTCCAGACTGATTGTCATTCTTGTATCTTGGAGTAGTATCCACATTCTTGTTTATGGTGTTTGAGGAAGTTCTGAGGTTGTTGTTGGTAGGTTTGTAGTATTTCTTGAAGTACTTTGCAAAGAGAGCCAAATTTTTCTGCATTTCCTTATCCTTCTGAGCTTGTTCAGGATCACTATCTTCTTCAGAAGCGGACTTAGATGGAGGTGTGATTGGCTTGGCTATCTCTTTGTCTTTGTGTCTTGTAGTTGCATTTGATTTGGTTGGAAGTGATGTTATTGATGTTGGTGCATATGATTTGTGAGACTTTGATGTTTGATAATAAGGATCTTGATGTGGTTGAGCAGTAGCAACAAGTGCTAATGGGTTAGCATTCTTGGCTATTCTTTCAGCACGGAGTTCATTAACTTCCTTTTGATATTGTTTCAAAAATGTCTAAAGTATTGTGATATGAAACTTCATCCAACTTGTGTTGTTGTTTGAAAATTGTTACAAACCTTGACCATTCTGGTTGAAGTTGTTGAAGAAATTAAACATTGACTTGCATTTTATCAACTGTCAAATTGTTTTTGATCATTTCATTCATCAGCTTGTAAAACCGGGAGCAGTATGACTCTATTGATTCTCCATCGTGAGAGGTGAATTTTCCAAACTCCCAAAATAAGTTTGTCTTGACATCTTGAATGTTGAGGGACTCACCTTGTTGTAGCCTTTCAATAGCTTCCTACATTTTATGAGCTGTATTGCACGCATCAACAGTGGAGTATATTTCATCTCAATCCAGTCATATCAATTTGACATCGCTTCTTTTCTGATTCAAAATGGCTTTGTTTGCAGGAGACTTGTTCAGGATTGTCTACAACTGTTGTGTGTTCAGGAAACTGCCTGGAGAATTTCTGTTGAAGGAACAACTTGTTATTCGACATTAGAAGGAATGAATGGACTTCAGAGAATTCATTTCCTTAAGGCATCACTATTTGTTTTTGGTATCAATGTACCATAAGTAAACGTGATCGCTATTGTGATATCTGCGGTGCTAGCACATTGGTGGACGATCCCTTGAACCAGCTGCCATGACGTTGTTATGCATTTGACTGTTAGTTGTGGAAGTTGTGATTGGAGTAGTTGGTATGTGCTTAATCACACATACCTTTTACCTTTAAAAACGAGCTAAAATAACCAAAAAACGACTTAAATGCAAATATAGCTTGTTTGGCTATTGTATTGTGCAGGAACGGATATCAAGAAAAGAACGAAAAACAAAAGTCATAAACAAACAAAACTGGACTCGAATGGGAAAAGATGTGGAAGACAAAAGCAAATCAAACGCCGGAAGTCAATCCGTCAATAAGTCAAAGAAAAGTCAACTGGTTCATAAGTCCAAGTCAACCCCGGGCCAAAGTTCAGAAATATAAGTTAGGGGCTGAATTGCCAAAATCCCTAAAACTTATATAAAAAAGAAGAAAAGAGGAAAGAAAATAGAGGGTTAATTTTGCAATTTGCTCAAAGTAACAAGTGGGGGTGGGGGGGGGCAAAACTGCCAACCCCCCTAACTTGTACCACCCAAGGACGAAATATGCAAAGAGTTAAATAACTCTTGGGGACTTGTTTTGCCAAGTCCCCAAAAGTTATTTAACCACAAGGACCAACTGTGTAATGAAAGTATTAACCATTAGGGGCCATTTTTGCCAAATGGTAAAACTCACACTCTGTTATACAAACCAACCTCTTTTCCCGCTTTCTTTTTCCCTCCCAAACGACTCACGGGTGTTCTTAACATCCCGTTTTTACCCATGAATATTCACCACCACATGGATATTCATCTCCCCTCCTCCATTTACCCTTTCCACAGCTACAAAGATGCCAACTTGGCAATCCCACACCCCCCAAGACCAAATTCGATGGCCGAGATTGATTTTAAAGATTGAAGGGCCAAGATTAAGGGCTAGAACACTCTCACAAAACAAACACACCTGTGTTTGTGTGTCTACAAACAAGCACAGCAAAGAGAAAGAAGAAAAAAGACCTAGCTTTAGTTTTCGGCTATAAATAGCCTTGTAAGCCCTTTAAGCAAACATTCTGGTTTAAGCAAGTTTTTAATTAAGTTTATGTCGTGTTTTTATTATAGTTTAAAGTGTTTTAAAGTTAATGTCTTTTATGCATTTGTAATTCTCAAATTTTAATGAAAAATTAAGCTACTTTGACTCAATAAGCTCTCAATAAGCTCATTAAAGCTTATTCTTGTTAATAAGCTCTAATTCAGCTTAAAGCTTGTTATAAGCTCTTTAATTCTGTTTTTATTTAAATTTTAGTCATAAATGGTCCTTTGAGTGTGATTTTGGAAGCATTTGGAGAAATAAGCTCATATAAGCTTATTGAGCTTATTGCTCAGGGAATAGAGGCAAGGGCCATTAGGACAGGTTTCTTAGGCCACTCACTCAGAAAGAGTGGCCTTGGTTCTGAGACAACAAAAATCTAAGGTTTCATTTTCTAAATTTCATTCTAGCTTAAATTTCTAGCTTAAATCATTAGCTTATTTAGCTTTAATCTTTGCAAATATATTAGTTTAAGCTTGTTAGTTAGCTGTTTTAAGTCTTTAGTGCATAATTTTTGTCTAGCCTTAGTTTACAACTTAAAACTGTCATAATAGGGTAATAAGCTAGCTGAGAAACTAGCTTATTTTTCTTAATAAGCTAGGCTTTTTAGTTTTAAAATAGTTTAAGTAGGTCATTACTAGCAGAAGTAGATAAAAGGTTTTTAAGTTTAGCTTAAACATGGATTTTTAATCCCTCTTTTGGTTTGACAGTTTTTAAATCAAAAGGGGTGTTTGCATTAAGCTTTAAAGTGGGTCAAAATTGTTTTTGCATGGGTTGGGGTACTTGGCTAATTTTTTGCTTAAGTTTTTTAGCAAGTTTAAGTGTTTTTCAAAAACACACACATTTTGTTTAGTTGGAATTGTTTTTCAAATAGTGGTATAAGGACGCTTTTTAAATAAACTGTGAAGGTTTTTTAGAATCCCACAAGTGCTTATTTGATTAAGCACTTGTGGTTTGAGTTGTACATCAAAAAAGTGTGTGATTTGTGTGTTAAAAGAGGGCTGTCACAAGCCCTTTGTCCTTTTGACTTTGTGAGTCAATTTAACCCAAAAATTTCTGTCACAGTTTGTAAAAAGCCAAAAGACCTTTTTGACAGCTAAAAATAAGCAAGTAAAAATGCTTTTCCCAAAGCTGTAAAATGTGCACAAGCCCATTTGCCATAGAACTCAATCTGTTTTGGGCTTATTCGTACTTTTTAGCTTATTTGACAGCTTAAAATAAGCTGTCAAATAAGCCCTTGAGTCTTGCCTTAAAGCTCCCCTGGTGCAAAGGGGGAACTTTAGGCTTATTGTTCTCAGCCTTTAAGCCAACTTAAGCCCAAGTATTTGGCTTATTTTAAAAGCTTATAAGCTCTAGTATAAGTCCTCAAAGTCTCAGCCCTTGATAAGCTTATTTGGTTGCTTATTTTTAAGCCCAATTTTTGCCTCTGGCTGGTTTGTTTTCAGTTTAACTTAGGCATAAGGATTGCTTAAGTTTTGATTTAGGCTTATTGAGTTTCCCATAAATGCTCAAAGTTGTCATTAGTAGCTTTAGGTTATGTTAGTTAGTTTAGTATTGAGTTTTTCCTTTTTTCTAGCTTATTTGCCTAGCTTTAAGCATTTTGTAGCCTCTTTTTTGCTTTCTTTTAGCTTTTCTGGCATACATTAAGCTTCCCACAGCCTTATTAGGCCTTTATGCTTTAGACATTTAGCTGATTTAAGTTAGTTTTATTCCCTTTTGATTTTTTTAAACTTAGCTTAGTTTATTAGACCATAAGTAGCAAAAAGACTTGCTTTTTTAGCTTTTAATGCTTCTTAAGCTTGCTGTCACCTTTAAGGATTAATTTTATTAGCTTATTCTTTTGACCAAAGTCAAAAGTGTCTTTGTTAAAGTTGTTAATTATAAGCTGTTCTTTAACTTTCATGTTTTGAGTTTTTGCTAAAAATCACTTTTTAATAAGCCAAAAAAAATAAGCCATGTCGTAGGGTTTGTTTTGTCACTTTTTCATAGTGTAGGGTTACCCGTTTACCTTGTAGTGTAAATTCTTGATATTTTGCCGCTCCCTTTTAGTTTCATTTCTTCAATTTCTACCTTGTGTTAAAAAAAAAAATGGGGGAAGATACTTGGTCGGGTGAGCAAGACTCGAACCGGGACCAAGCAATACATCCCTTTACACAAAACTCTCTTAACCACTGCGCCTTGGTCTTTTTCGTTAAAACCCAAGGCACTTGGTTATATAACATTTTGTGTATTATAGCATAATTAAGATGTCAAGCTTATTTTCGGGCTTATTACATAAGCTGTGTAGTGTTGGTTATTTTTCGTAGGACTCTCATAAAGCCTAGTATTTTTAGAAAAAATTTCAGAATTTTTTGTAAACGTTTAATATTTTTTATAATTTAATTTAGATAAAAGTTTATTTAATTCATAAAAAATACAAAAATTATCAAAAAAATATTTTGCTTTTTTAGAAAATTTTCTTTTGTCATCTAGTTTGTAGGAAAAATATAAAATTTTTCGTAGGGTCATTTTTATAACTTTTCATCTTTTAAAGAACGGGTCCGGGTACGGGTTTTTGTTTTGACTCGTTTTTGGGTCAAACGAACTCCGTTTTCGGTATAGTCTTTTTCATTCTTAGTTATTGAACGTAGAGTAGGTTTGAGAAGTGAAAAAATTTTCCGTTAGGGTTTTTGTTGTTACACCCCCCCCCCCGATTTTAGGTTTTACCCCCTTTTTCCGGGATTCGGCTTTCATTTTCTAGTTTAATTCCAGAATTTTTTAGGTTTTTCTTAAAACGTTTCTAGTAGTTATTGTTTAATTTGACTTTTTCAACTTCCCAAACTCATTCCTTCCTTCAAACTCAAATCTTCGATCGTATCGATTTACCATTCCAGCCTCGTTGGGGATTTACGACCCGGGAAAGCTCTATACTACTTCTCGGTATCATTGACTCTGCTTTTAGACTATTCTTACTATATATTTTATATTTTATTATATTATATATATTTTAAGGTGTAGTCAGAGTGGATCAATTTTTGGCGCCGCTGCCGGGGAGGCTGTGCAACCGTTTATCTTTACGTTTGACCATCTGTTTTTGAATTGTGAATATTTTCTTTTATTAAAAAAAAAAGTACAAAAATATTTTTCATTTTCTTTTTAGTATAATTATCAGATAAAAAACCAAAGAAAAACAAAATATTAAATACATGTCCATAAAAATGAAATAAAATTCACAAATTGGTAAAATACCAAAATATAATATTCTCAACTGAGGTATTATCATAATAAGTTCCGGTGAACTTGTTGGTTCCCAACTCGAACAAAAGATTTAATAACTTGCGCCTTTTTGTTGTGCTTGTTTACGACGTACGGCTCACCTTGAAAAATTAAACAAACTATAAAGTGGGTATAAGGAGGGTTGTTCCTAGGAACTACGACCCGAAAGGAGAAATAAGCTTCGCGCTATTCCTACTCCTCCGCTCACCTGTGAGTTTATCTTTTTGAGAGTTACCGTGAAGTAAGCAGATTATTTGGTTTAAGTTGTCTTATCTCATTGTCCGTTAAAATCAATTGTGAATTAATCTTTGAAAAAGCGCAGTGAAAGAATAATTAGTGTAATTTTCTTTTTGTATTCTATTTTGTCATGCGCACTACGTTCTCGAGCCCGTAGACGTCGACAAACCACAACGTTCGACAAACTTCTGTTGAATCATCTAATCTTGAGATACTAATAATTCACTCCCATTAGTTACGATGGTGATAATCGTTACTATGGAGCAATTGCTCGAAGCACCCACCGGGGTTACGAGGATGCGGATAGTTATTCATGGAATTCACCGCGAATAACTTTGAGATCATGCCATGGTTTTCTGAATCTTGTCCAAAAAAGCAATTTTTGGCATTGATAAAGAAGACTCCACATGCTCACCCAATCCGTTAATTTCAAACAAAAGAATCACTTCTACGATGGAAGATTCGAACGTACCAAATACGTCGGGTTAAGCTAATGCTTTTCCGTTATCTCTCGAAGGGGCAAGCCGGATATGGGCTAGAAAATGAACCCCTCGGTCGATTGGAAACATGGGATGATTTGTTTCGAAAATTTATTTAACTCAAATCTTTCCCTCCTCTAAAACGAACAAATCTAAGAAATGAAATCACGAGATTTCAGAAAAAAATTTGATGAGACGTTTTATGAGGCTTGGGGTGTCGTTTCAATGATCTTTTAAAGGGGATGCCTCATTCATGGGTTTTCTGAATTTCATCTAACTCGATACATTACTTAATGCCGCTAAATTCAAATGATCAAGATTCATTGAACTCAGATGAGGTGGTAAAACATCTTAGACAAAATGCCTCGAGAATGTTTAAAAATCTTCGAGAGCAAGTATAAAGTACGTCAGTCAAGAAAACAAAGCTGTTGTAGTATAAATGAGTACAAGCTCTTCCACCCAAGCAAGTCTCATCTGACTGTTGCTGAACTCAAAGACATTGTCTTCGGGCATAATTTCTCGATAGAAAGAAAACCAAACCCAGCTTCCGCCCCCGTAAAAGCGGTTGAACAATGTTGTGTATCTTGTGGGGGAGGGTCCATTCTTATCAAAACTGTCCAACCAACTTACAGCACATGTACCATGATAATATCCAAGAGGTATGCTGTCCCAGGCCGCTGCGGCAATTTCATACAACCAAGCTAATTATGGTTATCGACCCTCCGATGCTCAAATCTCAATTCGACTCTCTGGTTTTCCTCCTGTTCTGAAATCCTCCTGCAAATAGTCAAAATACATTTTTCAATCGAGGATTAATTTCGCAATCAAAACTGAGGAAACAATTTTCATCCAAGGTCAGATTATCGACCTCCGGTTATCAACCAGTAGTTATCAAACAGCTAGCTCATCAAGGACCTGCTCCTCAGACGCACACGGTGTGTCAAAAAACAGATTTGAAAGATATGTCACAGCCAATGATCAGTGTTGAGAACATGCAATACCAAAGTCAAACCTGCAAATACCAAATGGCAAATTTAACTTGACATGCTTTCAAAATTTGTATACTGCTAATACAGCTTCTACTTCCGGATCTGGAACTCTTCCTGGTAACACTGTTACCACCCTAAGGAAGATTTAAAAGGTATCACTACGAAGTGGTGTCACCATCCAAGGACCGAAAGCATTTAATCATGACACGAGGTGACAATAGGACAACGGATGGCCTCTGCTTAATTATCGGAAGACCCGAGAACGTCCAACTCCTGTTGTTCAAATTCAGACTCGTAATCCAAATCCTGAGCCCAATGTTGCTCCTGTTGTTACTCCAGTTCCTAAAGCATCAATTCCATTTCCATCACGAAGAAATGATGAAAGGCGCAAGGAAAAAGCTAACGATCAAATCGAGAAATTTTACGAAATCTTTAGGGATTTAAGTTTCGAGATTAGCTTTACCGATGCCTTGATGCTCATGCCTAAATTTGCTTCGACTTTAAAAACCTTGATTGGAAACAAGGAAAAATTGAGCGAATTGGCAAGGACTCCTTTGAATGAGAACTGTTCAGCGGTCATCCTCAACAAGTTACCAAAGAAACTTGGAGACCCTGGCCGATTTCTGATTCCATGTGAATTTACGGGGATTACTACATGCAACGCATTGGCCGATCTTGGTGCGAGCATTAATCTCATGCCTTATTCTGTCTGGAAAGATCTCGCTCTTCCTGAACTAACCCCAACTTGCATGACGTTAGAGCTAGCAGATCGTTCAATCACTGAACCAATCGGTATTGCTAAAGACGTCCGTCTAATGGTGGGAAAGTTCCAATTTCCAGCTGACTTCGTAGTTGTTGATTTTGAACCAGACCCCCGAGTCCCTTTAATTCTCGGGCGATGTTTCTTAAAAACAAGTCATGCTTTGATAGATGTTTATGAAGGAGAGATTACCCTTCGTGTTGGCAATGGAGGCCAATAAAACATTCAACCTGGACCAGACTTCAAAATACACAGCTGATTACGACCATATGACGGCAAACAAAATCGACGTCATCGAAATGGCTTGTGATGAGTATTCTAATGGGTTCCCTGGATTTTCAAAACGTGATCACGAGTGGCATTCCCTTCCATATTTTGAGCCTATTGTTTTCTACTGCTTCTCCAAATCTCACTCACTTACGGAACAGTGACTTTCTTCTTAATGGAAGAAGCAGATTCATTTCTTGCTCTAGAAAGATGAATCCAATACTTCATCTGGAAGTTGATCCCAACTTATCTGGATCCTGAGGGGACTTCCTGATTCTAGAAGCAATTTGAAACAGTGAACCACCCCCCCCCCCCAAAATCATGAAACAATATATTGCCTGGAGGTAGGGAAAGAAACTCCAAACTCTGTGTAGCTAAAACGTTGAAACTTCCGTTAATGACCCTCCCGTGTTGGAACTCAAGGAACTGCCACCTATCTTGAGTATGCATTTTTAGAAGGTGACCCGAAAAATTTACCTGTCATATTGCTAAAGACTTAAAGAGGAGGAAAAGGCAGCTCTTCTGTAGGTTCTCAAGTCCACAAGCGAGCCATCGTCTTGGAAATCTCCCGTCATTAAATTGGTGTTAGCCCGAATTTTGTACTCACAAAGAATTGTGTCTTAAATGGAAGAGGACTATGAACCATCTGTGCAAAGTCAGAGAAGGGTAAACCCAAAAATTCACGATGTTATCAAAAAGGAGGTTGAAAAAACTCCTTGACGCTGGATTTATTAACCCATCTCTGACAGCCTTGGGTGAGCCCCGGTACTCTGTGTACCTAAAAAATGGAGGTATGGGACTGTCAATCTCCTAAATGATGTGAATGAAATAATCCTATCGATTGGTCACGGGATGGCGAGTATGTATTGATTACAGAAAACTTAATGAAGCCACCCGAAAAGACCACTTCCCTTTACCATTCATGGACCAAATGCTCGAGAGACTAGCAGGAAACGAATACTACTGTTTCCTCGATGGCTTCTCGGGTTATTTTCAGATCCCAATTGACCCAAAAGATCAAGAAAAGACAACATTCACATGCCCATACGGAACTTTTGCCTATCGTCGCATGCCTTTTGGGCTATGCAATGCTCCTGGCACGTTCCAAAGATGTATGATGGCAATCTTCCACGATATGATTGAAAAAACGATGGAAGTATTCATGGATGACTTTTCGGTCTTTGGGGACTCTTTTTCTACGTGCCTAACCCATTTGGAAAAGATGTTGAAGCGGTGTGAAGACACCAATTTGTCTTTAAACTGGGAAAAGAGCCATTTCATGGTAAAGGAAGGCATTGTTCTCGGACATAAAATTTCTAAGTCGGGACTTGAGGTTGATAGAGCTAAAGTCGAAGTAATAGCTAAACTCCCTCATCCGACTTCTGTCAAAGGTGTCCGTAGTCCTTTGCCCTTTTAAAAAAAAAAAATTTTTTTAATTTCCTTGGGGCACGCCGTGTTTTCCGCGATTCATTCAGGACTTTTCCAAAATTGCCCGTATATGGACTCATTTCTTGAAAAGAGATCTCCATTTGTCATTTCTGAAGTGTGTATCGGTTCCTTTAATACACTCAAAAGAAAAATGACTGGTGCTCCGATCTTAATTGCTCCGATGGGACTGCCTTTGAAACTTTGTGCGTGCTAGCGATTTCGCAATTGGGGCTGTCCTACGGGACAAAGAAAAAAACAACATTTTCAACATAACCTTATGCTAGCAAGACTATGAACGAGGCTCAAACTCACTACACTACTACTGAAAAAGGTATTCACATTGCTGTAGAGTTCTTGTACTTGAGAAAGTTTCGTTCATATCTTGTCATGTCCAAAAGCATTGTGATATATGACCACTTGCATCAAGTATCTCTTGCCAAGATAGCGATGCTAAGGCTAGACTCCATGCGGTGGGAATCTTTTTGCTCCAAGATTTGGCATTGTTGTTCGAGCAAAAAAAGGAGCTGAAATCTGGATGCAGCTCATCTTTCAAGACTGGAAAATCCTCACCAAGATTAGTTCGAGAACACAAGGAATATAAATGAACATTTCCTCTCGAAACCCTTGGATCTAGTGCTCTTAAAGATGATAGTACCCCATGGTTTTTGCCGATTTTGCAAACTACCATGCGGGGAAATTTGTTATCAAGGGAATGACATCCCAACAAAAAAATAAATTCTTCAAGGATGTCAAGCATTATTTTCTGGATGATCCTTCCTGTTTAAAAAACTGTGCTGATCAGGTGATAAGAACGTTGTGTTTCCTGGGCACGCAAGCTTTTCTAGACATTATCAAGCTTGCCATAGGGGACCTACTTGGGGGGAACTATGGTGCACAATACATCAGCAAGAAAAATCTTTGATGCAGGATTATATTGGCACCATCTACAAGGATGCCCATGACTTTGTCACCCGTTGTGACTTTTGTTCCTAAATAAAAACGTCAAGGATAAAATTACGCAACAGTGATGAGATGCCACAAGACCCATCCAAGTTTGCGATAATCTTTGACATCTGGGGCATTGATTTTATGGGGCCTCCCCCCCCCCCCCCCCCCAGTTCCCGTCTTCAAGAGGGAACAAGTACTTATCGTGGCTGTTGATACTTGTCAAAATGGGTTGAATGCAAAAGCGCTCCCACCAATTATGCCCCGAGTTGTTTGTAAATTTTTGAAAAAACTCTCTTCTCCTCGATTTGGTGCCCCCGAGCTTATCATAGGTGATCGCGGAACTCATCTTTTGCATTGACCAATTTACAAAGGTTCATGCTTAAGTAGGAGTCACTCATTCACTCTCTCAACCCATATCACCCACAACCAAGTGGGCACAAGTTGAGGTGTTCCAAATCGGGGTTTAATAGCGTATTCTTGAAAGAACGTGGGAGAAATCGTGCCTCCTGGTCGGATAAATTAGATGTTGCTTTATGGGCCTTCAGCACAGCTTACAAACTCCCAAGGGTGTACTATTTAAAGATAGTATCACGGAAGGCATGTCAATCTACCGATCGAGCTAGGCACAAAGCATTAGTCTGGGCTCTCATTAGCATACCAATTTTGATATTCAAAACAGCGGGTGATCACGGAATAGTTCAATGGAATGAACTAAATGAACTTCGTGATCAGGCCTGCGTGAACTCTTTGACTCTATAAAAGAGTAAAAACCCAAGAGGATACACGATGCTAAGATCAAAACCGCGTTTTCAACGTTGGTGATCGTGTCCTCCTCTTCAACTCTAGACTGAAGATTTTCTCGGGCAAATTGAAATCCCGTTGGAGTGGACCATTCACCATTGTCCAAGTTTTTCCTTATGGCACTGTCGAGTTATCTCAAAACTCCGGGCCCAACTTTAAAGTGAATGGTCATCGTATCAACATTACTTGGAGGGGACAGTTACCACGGGTTGTCCCGGATCTCCCAAACGTTCCCCATGGAACAATAAATTCGGGGGACGGTCAAGCGTCGGGACCCTAACAAGCGCTTCGTGGGGGCACCCATCATGCTTATCAGTATTATCTTCTTCTTTAGTTAATAAGTTGTTTTTTGTGTGAGAAGGCTTTCATTTTCCATTACCCGTGTTTTGTCCATGTTTTGTGTGCTTTGTATTGTATGTCCAGGAATTTACCGGATTGTGAAGACTCTCATACTTGCAGTATTCCACAAAGAGTTTCACATCCTCAGCTTCAGTTTGGGAATCCAGTATCCAAATCTATCGACTAACGTTTTATCTTTTGGCACACTTCATAAACGGCCTTAGATTTACGTAGATACCCCTTTGAAACATCGAGGACGATGTTTAGTTCTAGTATGGGGGGGGGGGATCTTCGATTTGATTTTTGCCTGCAGTCGTTGTTATCACGTAATCCCGTTTTACCACCACATTTTTGCAAAAATACCAAAAAAATGAAAAAATTTAAATTTTTTTTTGTTTTGTCACGGTTTTGGACTTTTCCTAATGGGTTAGAATAAGAATAATTTTTTGACTCGGATCGGGTGTTGTTGAGCCCTAGCTAGTTCCTCAACTTACACTGTAGGTAAGCTTCACGGAATTCGATTGCTTCGATTTTTTAATAAGGTGAAGAACAAGAAATGATAGGTTAAAATATAAGTTTATGTGCTGAACAAAAACTATATGAGTAACTTGTGCTTTTCTGCCTTTAGTTATAATCCACCTAATCATACGTACTCAATTCAGTTCAACTAAGTCAATCAATGTTTTTAGAAAAAAGCTTCAAATTTGTAACTTGATTCTTTAAAGCGAGATTTTTTCTGTTCTTAATAATTCGAAAGTTAAAATGCCAAAGAAGCATGAATGAAGTACGAATGCAAAAATGCATGAATATTGAAATTTTGCCAATGAAGCATACTTTTGATTATATTGGAACTAGTAAAAGATGTGTCGTGATTGATCCCAATCGTTAACACGAGGTGGGGGTTCAAACTAAGACATCTTTTACTTCTAAGATTTGGTGTGTTGTGATATCTCACAAGGAAGCAGAGGTCTTAGGTGAGGGTTCATAACTATAAAACAATAATCCTTAGCCATATTAGGAAGAAGGTGTTGTTGTGATTTCCGCATACGCTAGCAACGGGGTGGGTTTTCAAACTAAGAACATCGGTCGTTGGTTGTGATATCTTACCAGGGAGCGAGGCCTAGGTAGGTGTTCAAACTAAACAACGCATTCCTAGCTTTAAGAACTCATGATTATAATGATGAAGATGTTGCAAAAAGTTCCACAGCTAAAATCTCGTTCTTTTAAAATCAAGTTACAAGGTCTTAACTAAGTTGTTGCCTTTGAGTCCTTTGATTCATCTTTAGTGAATCACGGACGATGAAAATAAGTTGATCTATGTGAGTTGAAACGAGTACACACATTTAAGACCATTAGTCATGTTGGGAGTTAAAAGTTCACAATTCATAAGTTATGCGTGCTTAGCTTTTAGATTTATTGACAAATGATCTTGTTTAATTGCTTGGTTTGGAACTAGTAAAAAAATCGGGGACGATGAATTTATCCGTCAGGACATCCGTAGATTACTCTATGGACGTTTCTCATTCTATGATCCCAATGTTAATGTAATAAAGGAAGTCAGACAGGAAGTCAAGAAAAAGAAAAATACAAAAAAATTAGGGATAGTTAGTGTACAAATAAAAAATGGTGAAAACGGGACTTGTCGGGAAAAAAAAAATAACTGTTGGATTCTTTAGTTTCCCTTGACGTAACACTTTGCTTCTTTTAAAAAGGTATTTAGTAGAGGGAAATTAAGATTCTTAGTTTTCGTATAATGCTTACTTCATAGCATTGCGTTTGGTCACGGCATCCTTAGTATGGGGGATTTGGTATGTGCTTAATAAACATACATTTTACTTTAAAAAACGAGCTAAAATAACCAAAAGCGGGACTTAAAATTGCCAAATATACGCTTGTTTTGCTTATTGTTTTGTGCAGGAACGGGGATAACCAAGAAAAGAACGAAAACAAATTCACAACAATACAAAAATGGATCGGAATGAAAAGACTGTGAAAAGACAAAGCCAAATCAATGCAGAAAAAGTCAATCCAGTCAAAAAAGTCACAGAAAAGTCAAAATGGTCAAAGTTCATTCAAGTCAACCCCGGGGCCTAAGCGTTCAAGAATATAAGTTTTGAGGGCTGAAATTGCCAAACCCTAAACTTATATAAAAAAGAAGAAAAGAGGAAAAGAAAAGAGAAGGGTTAATTTTGCAATTTGCTCAAAGTAACAAGTGGGGGGGCAAAACTGCCAACCCCCCCTAACTTGTACACCAAGGACGAAATATGCAAAGAGTTAAATAACTCTTGGGGACTTATTTTGCAGTCCCACAAAAGTTATTTAAACCATAAGGACCTCGTGTAATGAAAGATATAACTTGAAGGTACCATTTTTTGCATAATGGTAAAACTCGCCCACTCTGTTTATACAAACAACCTCTTTTACGCTTTCTTTTCCCTCCCAAACGACTCACGGGTGTTTACACCAGTTTTTACCCCTTGTAATCTCACCACCAACATGGGATATTCATCTCCCCCTCCTCCATACCTTTCCAAGCTACAAAAAGATGCCAAACTTGGGCAATTCCCACACCCCCCAAGACCAAATTCGATGGCCGAGATTGATTTTAAAGATTGAAGGGCCAAGATTAAGGGCTAGAACACTCTCACAAAACAAACACACCTGTGTTTGTGTGTCTACAAACAAGCACAGCAAAGAGAAAGAAGAAAAAAAGACCTAGCTTTAGTTTTGCTGATAAAATAGGCCTTGTAAAGATGCTCTGATTTTTGGCTAAATTCCAAGTTTAAGCAAGTTTTTAATTAAGTTTTATGTCGTTTTTATTATAGTTTAAAGTGTTTTAAAGTTAATGTCTTTTATGCATTTGTAATTCTCAAATTTTAATGAAAAATTAAGCTACTTTGACTCAATAAGCTCTCAATAAGCTCATTAAAGTTATCTCTTGTTATATGTCTGTCTTAATTCAGCTTTAAAGCTTGTTATAAGCTCTTTAATTCTGTTTTTATTTAAATTTAGTTCATAAATGGTCCTTTGAGTGTGATTTTGGAAGCATTTGGAGAAATAAGCTCATATAAGCTTATTGAGCTTATTGCTCAGGGAATAGAGGCAAGGGCCATTAGGACAGGTTTCTTAGGCCACTCACTCAGAAAGAGTGGCCTTGGTTCTGAGACAACAAAAATCTAAGTTGCATTCATAAATTTAATTCTAGCTTAAATTAAGCTTAATCATTATCTTATTTAGCTTTAATCTTTGCAACAAATATTAGTTTAAGCTTGTTAGTTAGCTGTTTTAAGTCTTTAGTGCATAATTTTTGTCTAGTCAGTTTATCTCTCAAAACTGTCAATGATAGTGCAATAAGCTAGGAGAGAAAGTGCTTATTTTTGAAACATAAGCTTTAGATTTTAGTCTTAAAATAGTTTAAGTAGGTTATTTATAGTGTAAGTGGATAAAAGGTTTCAGCTGTTTTAGTTTTAAATTAGATTTTAAGTCCACTTTAGTTTGACAGCTTAAAGTAAAGGGGTGTTTGGGTAAACCTTAAAAATGGGTCAAAATGGTATTGTCCATGGGTTGAGGTAGTTTAGTGATTGTTAGCTTAATCTTTTAAGCTCTTTTAAGCTGTTTCAAAAGTCTTTGAGGTTCCACATTGTCTTTTTAAAGATTTTCAAAACCATTTGTTAACTGTTGGATTTTTAAAAGGGCCACAAGTGCTTATCTTGATAAGCACTTGGGAGTTTGAGTCCAAGTGCCAAAGAAGGTGTGTTTTGTGTGTGTTAAATCACCTGTCAAAACCTTTGGGTCTTTTGACTTTATAAGTCAAAAATCACCAAGTCCCTTTGGTCACAGTTTTTAAAAACCCAAAGACCTTTTTCACCATCAAAAATAAACAAGTAAAGATGATTTTTAAAAGTTGAAAATTGGTGCACAAGCCCCTTTCATAGGGCACTCAATCTGTTTTAGCTTATTTGTGTGTTTAGAGCTTATTTGACAGCTTAAAATAAGCTGTCAAATAAGCCCTTGGGATTTGCCTTAAAGCTCCCCTGGTGCAAAGGGGAGACTTTAGGCTTATTGTTCTCAGCCATTAAGAGCATTTGAGCCCAAGTTATTGGCTTATTTCAAGAGCCAATAAGCTCTTGTAGAAGCCTCTTGATTTTCAGACCTTAGGAAGCTCATTTGTTGGCTTATTTTTAAGGCCAAAGTTGGTATTTGACTGTTTTTGAATAACTTAGGCTGAGGGATTGCTTATTTTTGATTTTAGCTTATTGAGCTTATTCCATAAGCTCAAATTGTTTCCTAGTAGCTTTTTAGGTTAAGTTAGATAGTTAGTTTGCTTATTTCCCTTTTGGTAGCTTATTTGAATGCCCATTTTAGCTTCTTAGCCCTTTAAGCTTGCTTGTTTTAAGCTTTCCTGTCATAATAAGCTGTTACAGCTTATTATGCCTTAAGCCCTTAGTCTTTTAAGCTTATTTAGGTTAAGATTAGGCCCCTTTAGCTTATCTAGTCCAAGCCTTAGCTTATTTAGACCAAATGTCCAAAAAAACTTAGCATTTTCTAGCCTCTTAAGCCTTTTAAGCCATTCTGTCCACTTTAAGCTTATTTATAAGCTTATTGAGTGCTTTTCGTGAAAAGGTGTAGAAGACAAAGTTGTTAAGCCCCACGAGCTTAACAACTTTGCTTCTTTGAGTTTTCGAAAAAAAAAAGGGAAAGACACTTGGCCCGGGTGAGCAAGACTCGAACCCGGGACCAAGCGATACATCCCCTTTTTACCAACACACTCTACCACTGCGCCCTTGGGTCTTTTTCGTTAAAGACTCAAGGGCTTGTGTATTTATACACAATTTGTCCCTTTAAGCTTAATAAGCTGTAACTGCTTATTCGGGGCTTATTTCTTTAGCTTATTTTTGTTTCTTATTTTTCGTAGGATCATCATAGTATCTAGTATTTTTTGTAAATTTTTCAGAATTTTTCG
>BQNB010117828.1:7026-21108 GCA_026074375.1 Tanacetum coccineum
AAAATCGAAGGCAAAACATACGTTAAGTATTAATTCTACTCCCATCCCCCACTTGATTTGTACAATGTCCCTATTGTACGTTAAGGAAATGACATAAAAAGGAAAGAGTAGAATTAAGACAAGAAACTCCCTGAGCATTGCTTCGAGATTTGAAATTTAGCGGAAATCTTTTAGATTATCTCCGTCTTCCCGTAAGCTTTTTATCCCCCGTGATCACAAAAACACACCAAAGCATAAAATCGTTCTACAAGAATTATGAAGTGTACTGGAAATACAAACCTAACTCACTTTCATAGGAATCACGGTTGCATTTAGCATATGCAACAAGCCTTTTAAACCACTTGGTGGGACAAGTAGATGAGTTTAGTCTTGTGAGAGCTTCCAGAGAACATAACCACAAAGTCCCTTTACGTACAAAAGGTTTAGACATGTTTAAAACTTAAATTTTTATGATTTTAGAAGGAGGTTACGGCGTAACTCCGGTGGTTACGTCATAATCTAGTGGTAAAATTTTTAAGTTTTAAGGCGTTACGGCGTAACCATGAAATCGATTATGTCATACTATAGTGGTTCGGCGTAAACTAATTCGTTACGTCATAACTGGTGAGATTCCAAATAAGGTTACCTTGATTATGAGTCGAGCCGGTCTCGATAATTGCCTCCTAGCTTCTAGATTCTGCAAAACAAAGTAAGAAACATGCAAACCAACTAGTGTAAAAAGGAAATTTCATTTAAATAAAGCACGGGTTGTCTCCCGACAAGCACTTTTGTTTATTAACGAGTCTTTAAGTTAGACTCGTTCTCATTCTACGTCATCCCATCGTCAAAGTCCTCTCCGTCATTCCCAATGACTTCTTTCATTTCCTCCATTATCATTTTTCTAAACCTTGATCCATTTTTCCTTCCCAGGGACAGGGTTTCATTATTCTTGCCACTAACACAAATGAAGCTACATCCGTTGTCGAACTTATATTTTGTTATTTAAAATGTTTCTGTGCACTATTGGTGGATTGTAATCTTTTTTAACTAATTCTGGTTTTTCTTCATCCTCATACCAGTAATCATACCACCAATCTTTATTCTTACATCGAGCTCTTTTACATTTTGCCCATATTTCTTCAAGGATCTGCAAGTTGTTCTATTTCTGTATGGAATACCCATTTGTATTCATCTAAAGATCTTTACAAAGGGTTTTCATCAGGATCTAATGCCTCAGTAAACCGATCAATCACCTATAATCTAAATAAATCTTTCCTAGCTGATTTACTTATGTCTAGGTGTCCTTTCTTAAACTTTACCCATTCTTTAAAAGTGTAATCTCTCGGCCTAGGCTTCTTATCATGCGAATTTTCATTACACCATTTTGAATACCTTTTGCTCCAAATAGAATCCTCGAAAAACCTTGACAGATTCTCATATCTTAGATAATTAACTGTTCAGAAATGATACCCCACCTCCTTTCATTTCCATCCTTTTATTATTATTAGGGAAAAACCAATATTTTGTTTTACCAAGCTTATTGTTCCCATAAATTTCATGCCCCCTATCACATTTATTCCTAAATGAGCTATAGGATGGCCAAGCTTTAAAGTCCTTATCACATTTTTGTATAATAGGTTTACAAAAATGTGTTGTAGCAGTGTCATCACTTATCTTCAATCTTTTAGTGATTGGTTCATCAGTTTTAATCGGAGTTTAACACAAAGATTCCCTCAGTAGGGGCGAAGTTATGGTCACATTTATTTATGTTAAAGTTACCCTTTCGTCTCCCTTTCCTATGATATTTCTTTTTCCAAAAACTACTTTATCTAGGCTTTCTTGTGACGGTAGCCAAAAAGGGTCTTCCTAAAATGACAGTTGAATTGGGGGTTTGATCTAGAATTACAAAGTCAGATGGAAACAGGAATTTATCAATTTTTACGAGTATGTCTCTAACTATCCCAAGTGGTGCTTTTTTTCCCATATCTGCCATTTCTACTAGCATTTCGGTTTCACTATGGTTCGTTAATTCTAAATACTCAAAAATATTCCTAGGTAAAACATTTACACTAGCTCCTAAATCGGACATAGCATAAAAGTTAAAATTACCGATGGTACAAGGAAGCGTGAAGTGTCTTGGATTAGATTCCTTCATAGGTAGTTGATCAATGATGTTTTATTCCTAAGAGTCGGAGAGGAAAGATATTTCGTGTAGATTCTTAAGTTCTTTAAAAGAACTGGGTCCCTCATTTTCAACAGTTACTACCTTTGGTTGTTCATATTTTTCCTTCCTGGAATGGAGTTCTTCGGTTAATTGCTCCATATGGGTTTCTAAGTTTTTAAGTGAGGCGTCTTGGTTCCTCGTGTGAAGAAAACTCATTTCACACAAAAGATGAACTAGAGAGAGAAAATTGAGAGAGAAAGTAAAAGGGAAAAAATGGGATGGTTGATTGAACTATGTGGGAAAATTACAAAGAGAACCAACACCCTCTCCATGTGTAAAGAGGGTATTTATACTTAGTAAGTGGCCAGTTGGGCCTTGGCTTTCATGGGCTTTCCATGGGCCTTGTACTAACTAGCCTACTAAGTTTCCAAATATTGTTATACGAGCCATCTACCAATATCTATGAAGTGACCGAGACTTTTCTAGGAATTTCGTATTCCTAACAATCTCCCCCTAAGGGAGGTCACTTCATGTTACAAAAACTTAAACCTAGCATACTATGAAGATCTTCATTGCAGACTTCTTTCTTTTTCTTGTCTTGTGAAATCATTGTAGTGATATTTGAACTTTAAGGCTTGAGGCTTGTTCCTTTTAACTTGATGTGGTATATAGAATGTTATCGTGAGCATCTTGAAGACATCAACCAAGCGTAATCTCGTTGCTATCTTAATGAATCTTGCCATCTTGTGTAACTTGTGACTTCTGGACCGACATGCTCATACCTTTCTTGATTTGTTGAATTGGAAAGCTTTAATGTTGCAACTTTTCTTAAATTCCCCCCCCCCCTTTAACTTTAACACTTCGTCACTAGCTTCGAGAAAGAACGTTCGGTATCCAGAGTGAAGAAAAATTCTTTGAAATAATTCTTTTGACTTTACTACTTCTCGTCACTTCAAGAAGAGACGTTCGGTATCAGAGAAGCAGAAGTCTTAAACTGTACTTGAGCTTTCATGATAGTCCCTTTAGTTTTGTCGGTCGGGTATGATCAATTAAACATCCATCGGTTTTAGGACAATGTACGGATCGTTAAATAAAGTCACCAATTATTTTAGTATTGTACGACGTTTGCTCTTAAAACCGTGAAACGTTAAGTTAAATCAGCGTAAACTAAAAATGATGCATTCAATGATAAACGGCAATAAACAATTAAATGTTTACATCAAACAATTGTTATATGATTATTTAGAGGATAATTAATAACTGTGTTCATCTTATTTTTAATTGGCTACGTAAAATTCTTTACGTTTCGCGATAAAAAACACGTTTGAGGTGGCATTCCCGGAAAGCACCAAAACCCTAGCTACGCTTAAACGAATACCCACGATTATACCAATACCCAAAATAATCAAAAATTAATATCAAAACACTTGGGAGCTATTGGGCCGAAATTTTCAAATATAAGGACCAAGAGCTATCAACATTGCCTTAAATATCTAGATATTAAAAATATCTAATATTATAAATATTCCTAGATATTATAGGAAACTCATTTCACTTACACAATGGTTATAAGTAACCTTGGTTGAGTTACTTAGGGATACTTCACTATAAATATCACTTGCATCACTCTTTCTTTTCTTTCATAAACAACTTAACAAAAATCACAAAAAACTCTTTCTCCACTTCTCTCTCAGAACTCACTGGCTTCAAAACCCTTATAAAACACAATCCATAGTTTGATTTTCATTCACCATAGTATTGTTTACATCTCATATATAAGGTATTCCTAAAAAAGAATTGAGGGTTGGTTAAGCTAGAAGAAAGGGGTTTAAACGATATTGCAAATAAGGTTTATTGGGTAAAAATTAGGGTTTTCCATCCTAAATTTTTCAAGCCAAGATTAAAATCACAAGGGTGTGATTGTTATCTTACCTCTACCATCACACAAGGATATATCAAAGCTTAATCTATTCATATTTAAGATTTAATAGTTTCAATGTTATATTAAGTCTAAATCACCATCCTAGTGTACTTTTGAATTTGAAATGGATTTTTTTATCATATGAAATATTATGTTACACTTATTTTATATGTTATATGAAATGTTAAATATGAATGTTAAGAATGGTTGTATAACTCTTGTACACACTTGGTTAAGTATAACATGTTTATGAACAAATTAGGGTTTTAAAAGATTTACTTAATAAATTACAAGTGAAAATGGTAAAATAACATGTTAATCTTGTTATCTTGGACTCTCTTGGACAAAACATGACCTAATGGACCTAATATATGTAAGACATAAGATATTAAGGGTTCTAATGGGTTTGTAACAAAGTGGTAAAAGCTAAAAAGTCCTCAAAAACAAAAGGTTTTAAACACGATTTTGGGAAAAATATCTTAAGGGGCTGTGGTAAATCGAACATTACATATAATTTTTATGATAAAATAAAATACTACACGTCACAAGGAACGATGGTCATAAAGAAACTCGAAAACCGATGTAATAACTAAGAAGAATACCCATTTACAAGTTTAAACGATAGTTAATACGTTTATAAAACAATTATTATAAAGGTCCAATTCATTACAGAAACTTATACTTTATAAACACTACAATAATATGAAATAAAACTATCAATTACGATAACGTGTACGAAAGAACACTAAACAACGGAGCTATATCGAATAAGATACGACTAAAAACGGGTTTTTACGTTAATTAAAAAGTATAAAAACGATTATTAGCTGTTATGAACATTCAAAACACTATTCATCACAGAAGCTCAAAAACCTAAAATGTGATTAAAAGATCACTCATCTTAATAGCAAAAGCGTGGTAGTAAGACACCGAGAAACGGTCTTAAAAAAACGACAAGTTATGTTATTTTAGTAAAGGAGTAATTAAAAACGTTTTACTTTATAATTGAAAATTTCACTGAAACAAATAGATGGTGAAATAGCTATATAATTATATATTTTATAAGTTATCGAATTTCTATAATACTATGGAGTTTCATAATAGGCCTCTTCGGATGGCGATCGACGAGTTGTTGATTTTACATTTAAAGTGACCTAACTCCTCTTACGTTCATGTCATGACCTCTTAATTATGAAAGCCCACGAACGATAGTAACTATGTAACAACTATAAGATTAATATTCAATGTTTATTAATTAAAGGTACTTCCGACTTTATACGACCTATAATATAATTAGGTTGCATTCGGGAAATAAATCGTGAAACATTCCCACACACGAAATAAATGTTAACAGATACACTCACTTGAAGGTAGTTCATAGCCCCACACTTTTACCGTTATACTGATTACTAATATTTGGTGTGGAAACAAGCTTTGTTTTACAAATTGGGACGCAAGAGGGAATAACTTTGCTTGATTACATGTTTGCCTAATAGCGATAACCCAAGTTTAAGCCCATTATCATGAACTGTCAATTGCCATAGTTGTAGTTGAGGGAATTACAATATTTGAGCGCGAATGTTATTTAATAGATCTATTAGGGAAACAAAACCTCCCAACCTCCCCTTCGGGTGACTACTGATCAACACCAGGACGAACGTAATAAAGCATGCGTTTCCGAATCAGGGATGTTTCGGTTAGAACACATCATTTCCGGGATGAGGTAGCAATATTTTTGCGAACAAGACTGTCGAGCTTCAGAGTCATGATCTTAGAGAAAATGTAATCTGGTTTTGTGCTTGTTGCATATGTTGTAACATCACGGAAAGTCTTGTCGGTCCTGCATAATTGTAAAATACCTAAACCTAGTGAATTCCCAAACATTTTAGTTGATGTTTTAAGCAATGTATTTCAGGAGGTCATAGCATGACGAGGTTCTAAGGATGCATTGGGTTACGTTTTGGATTGCATGCTAAAGACTTTTATATTCATATTTTGGGAAATCTAATGCATCTAGTTGTCCATTAACAAGGAACAAGTGAAGTCTATAAGCATTTTGTAATAGTCTTATAATTAATCCAATGTATCAATTTAAACGACTTTTGTATCGTTCTTATATATATCTTGTGCTGTTGATCTTGAAGTAACACGCCACGGATCCTTATTCCGCTGCGACCCATTTTGGGCGTGTTACAGTTTGGTATCAGAGCCAAGTTATAAAGAACCAGGTCAAAATGTTTTTGCAGACTATAACCATTTTCAAACATTACCATTCATAAAAAGGAGTTTTATGGACAACACTATTTGTTGCATAAGTGAGGACTAGATTGTGCATACAAAAATTGATGATACCGAGGTTATAATATATTACGCGTCAACAAAGCTAATTACATAAGAGCCTTATATAATATACTCCTTATAAGATATTTCTTCTGTCACAGTGCGAGTAGTCTTATTTTATTATGATGCAATTATGTTATGATTCGTTATGATTGTATATGAAATCTAACGGTATTGAATTATTCTTGTGATTCAGAACATGGCAACAAAAAGAACCAACAAGATCAAACCCGAGTCCCACCATTACACCAGCTCCAAATGCTAAACAACCACAACTTTACTGTAGCAATCTAACTTCAGAGCCTTATTTATTCAAGGAGATGCTGCTGGCAATGGCTGAAGCAGGAAGCAACAGAGTTTTAGAAAGGCTATAATAGCACTGGGTTCAGACTCAAGGCCAGTACAAACTGCTCGCGAATGCACGTTATACTCTGAATTCATGAAATGCAAAACCTTTAGACATAAAGGCACTGAGGGAGTCGCGGACTTACTCGATGGATCGAGAAAATGGAATCTGTGTTTAGCATTATTAGCCTAATTGCACAGCAGCTAGTCAAGTCAAATTCGCAGACTTATTGTCAACTCTGCAAGACATGCTCTTTACATGTGAATTCCCATGTTAAGACCACCAACTCACCACTCCAGAAGGTACTCATGCCATGACATGGGCAGCACTAAAGAAAATGATGACTGATAATACTTTACTGCCCTAGGAGAGTGAGATCCAAGAAAAGATTGAAACTTGAAATTTGGAACCTTAAGGTAAGTCACCGATGTGGTGGCCTATAATCGACGATTTCAGCAACAAGCCTGATGTGTTCCAGGATGTTCCCAGAAGAGGAAAACCAAGATTGAAAAGTTATCGGAGGCTTACACCGATATGATACTTGGCAGTGTAAAACATCAAAAGTCGAAGACCATGTAATGAATTGGATTGAGTTTAGACTGAGTTGATGAAGGATAGACCCATGCCTTATGCGAACGACATGCAGAAAGGAAAAGAAAGTATGATGATCTTCTTTCCCCAGCAACAATATTTATCCAAACCAACAACAGCAGAATATAGTCAGAACACAGCCAGGCCTATGGCTGCAGGCAATGGTGACAGAAGCCATACGAAGGTCAAATCCTCTATTTCCAAGTGTAATTGCCATCAATGAAGCAGGTCCTTGTCCACGTACGAGCAGATAACTGCAAAAAGGGGTTGGCCATTTGGCCAGGGACAGTAGGAAACGCCTGCAACAACAACAACAATAACAACACCAACAACCGTAACAATAACAACGACAACAACCAGTAACAAAACAACGAATAAATCAACAGGGCAATGGTTTGCGTTTGAGTGCTAAGTCAAGCCACTTTAAAAAGAAATGCCCAAAACTGAACAACAATGATCTGGAGGTAATCAAGCTTGGTAATAACGGGCTCACACCGAAGGTGTATGGGTTAGAAATGCAGGTGGCAAACCCAGACAACGACCCTAGCGGGTACTTACAACAACGTTGTGACGGGTACGTTTCTCCTAAACAACCGTTGTGCTTCCATTTTATTTGATACTGGTGCAGATAGAAGTTTCGTGTCTACTCAATTTAGTACTTTGATTAATATAGCCCCCACTACATTAGATCATGGTTATAACGTTGAATTAGCTGATGGTAGAATAATTTGGGTAAATACGGTATTACTGGGTTGCACGTTAAATTTTCTGAACCATCCGTTTCACGTCGACCTAATGCCTGTAGAAATGGGTACTTATGACGTCATAATTGGCATGGACTGGTTGACGAAATACCAAGCCGTTATTGACTGTGCTAAGAAGATCGTTCGTATTCCCTTTGGGAGCGAAATCTTAATTTTTCATGGAGACGGAAGTAGAAATAAACGCGGGACTCGATTAAACATCATCTCGTGCACCAAGGCCCAGAAGTATCTGCTACAAGGATGTCACGTCTTTTTGGCACATATTACCATCAAGGAGACTGGAGACAAGTCAAAGAAGAAGCAACTGCAAGATGTACCGATCGTCAAAAATTTTCCCGAAGTATTTCCCGAGGACTTGCCAGGTCTTCCACATACCAGACAAGTGGAATTTCACATCGATCTAGTACCTGGTGCTGCACCTGTAGCACGGGCACCTTATCGATTGGCCCCATCAGAAATGAAAGAATTGGCGGATCAACTACAAGAGCTTTCCGACAAAGGCTTTATAAGACCTAGTTCGTCACCATGGGGAGCTCCAGTTCTATTCGTCAAGAAGAAAGATGGATCGTTACGGATGTGCATAGATTATCGGGAACTAAACAAACTAACGGTGAAGAACCGTTATCCGCTACCAAGAATTGATGACTTATTCGATCAACTTCAAGGGTCGAGTGTCTACTCGAAGATCGACCTAAGGTCAGGTTATCACCAATTGAGGGTTCGAGAAGAAGACATCTCGAAGACTGCCTTCAGAACTCGATATGGACATTATGAATTCCATGTTATGCCGTTTGGTTTGACCAACGCACCTGCTGTGTTTATGGACCTTATGAACTGAGTGTGCAAACCTTATCTGGACAAATTCGTAATTGTCTTTATTGACAATATTTTGATCTATTCCAAGAACAAGCAAGAGCACGAAGAGCATCTGAAGATAATATTGGAGTTGTTGAAGAAAGAGGAGTTGTATGCAAAATTTTCCAAGTGTGAATTTTGGATTCCCAAAGTACAGTTCCTCGGTCACGTGATTGATAATAAAGGCATTCATGTGGATCCAGCCAAGATCGAATCCGTTAAAGATTGGGCATCTCCTAAGACACCAACGGAGATTCGTCAGTTTTTAGGTCTTGTTGGGTATTATCGATGATTCATTGAAGGGTTTTTAAAGATCGCCAAACCAATGACCAAGCTCACTCAAAAGAAGGTCAAGTTTGATTGGGGTAACAAACAAGAAGCAGCGTTTCAGTTACTGAAGCAGAAGTTGTGTAGTGCACCAATTCTGGCTTTACCCGAAGGAAGTGAAGATTTTATCGTATACTGCGATGCTTCGATCAAGGGTTTGGGCGCTATGTTGATGCAAAGGGAAAAGGTTATTTCTTATGTATCGATCATACCGCAACCAGACTAAATCCCCCGATGCACAATAATTATAAACTTCTATCACCACTTCAAAAACAACATAACCCCCACCCACCCCCAACACACAACACCCAAACCCCCCCCCAACCCCCCCCCCCCCCCCCCCCCCCCCCCCCCCCCCCCCACCCCCACACCAGTCACATTCCCTGGTAGGGTTGTGTTTGACTGCCGACCTGCGAGTGTAGTGGGGGGTGGTCTTAACATTTTTTTTCCATCCTACCCAAATTTTCGTTTCCCTGCCGTTCCGATAATTCTCTAAAAGGTCCCTGCCCTAGGTTATCGCCTTACCACAAGTCCACAACACAGTTAAAACACTTTTGTAATCTTTAAAAAACACATAACCAGATCTAGAAGATGAACAAGCAACATCCCCATAGCTACCAACACTTTTCTTTCTTTTTCACCCCTCACTATTCTCTCGATTAACAACACCCACACACTACTGTCTCATCTCGTTCCTCAATCTCTTCTGTCATATATCATTTATCAGTTTTCAAACCGAGCAAAATAGGTATACTTATATCATTCTAAGTTATGTGGATAAAGTTGCATATGTGATTATTATGATATGTCTAAATATGGGACCTGTAAAAGGATTATTTGTTTCGGGCTTTTGGTAGATTGTTTTGAGCTTATATATCGATAATTTGTTTTATGTCATGTACCAGGTTTCGTAGTCAAGTAATGTTGTAGTTATGCCTTTCTAAATTTAATCTATGATAATATGTTACACATATATCGATAATTTCCCAGTAGTGCAAAGTTGTAGCTATGCCTTTCTAAATTAGTATTTTGAACTATGATAAAAAAGCGCCTACTGGTCTCCACATTGCTGATATACTATAATGTTATCTATTCACTTATCAATTTATATTTAGGGCGTGTTTGGTATGCTGGAAAGGAAACGCAAGAATGGAAAAAAGATTACTTTCCCTCGTTTGTTAGTCATAGTGAATGGAAACATGACCTTACCATTCCATTCTCACCCTTGGATTTTTAATTCTTCATAAAAAGTGAAGAAAGCAGAGAATGCAAATTAGTAAAAGGAACCATTCTCATTACCCATTCTCCTGTGAATCAAAAAGCCCCTTCTAAAAAAGGGGGTATAAATACATAATCTCACGTGCAATGCACATTCAGTCCTAAATTTAAAAAATATCAATAACCCTACCCTCTTTCAATGAAGTTTAAGTTAATATGCGCGCAAGATCAGGTGTCTAAGTGATGCAGGAACCTATGTCCTCAAAGTTGGGAGGACCATATGTGTTACTCGTATTGCATGCTATCTTAGCTCATCGAATCACATATGGGTGTTAGTTTTAAGAAAACAAAAGAGCAACAGGTCGTTGGGGGAGGGACATCACAGATACCTCACACTTGAGGGGTTGGTAAGGTAGTTTGATTAATCCGGAAAGCAGTCTGCTGTACTAATCGATCAGCTGAGGAAGTTCTGTTTGTGGATTAAAACATGTTTTAAGTCTCGTATCTCATTATACAAAATCATTTTGTCTGCTTAAAATTTAATTGAGCTTTGCGGAAAAAGTGTTATTAGACGAGGGTGGCATGGGTTTTTCTAATTATCATGTCTTTGGTTATGTCTTTGATCATAAAAGAGTCTATTACTATATTTGATTCAGCCATGGTTAGAATATTATATTTTAGCTAACATTTGATTGTAAATTTGTAATGTTGCTGGCTGGTATGTGATGGTCTTGTATGGTTTTTGTGTTGATTTTTGCTCTTTAGTTACTGGTATGTGATGTAAAGTTCTGTGAAGGGTTCATAATAACTCAACCTTGCATTACTATTTTATTGGGAGTGTTGATAATCTGCATAAACATTTGAAAGACAAAGTCTTATTCTCTTAGGCAAACTACATGCTTCTTATATGACAAAAGAGTTAAAAACAATATTATATATTGAAATTATGCAATCATTTTTCGACAAATGGATAATGTCTGTTACAATATTGAAAGTTCATTCAATGGTTCATACCAAACGGTAGGATCAACTTCTTTTATCCATTTCAAACCTCATTATTTTACTTTGGCAAATAGTGGGGAATCGTTTCTTGATCTTAAAGTAATTCCCTTTATCTCGATTCCATTCTCTATTGCGTTTCCATTCAACCTCATTCAGTCGTACCAAACGTCCCTTTAGTACTTTATTTTGAGTTAGCCTATCATGTTGTATCAGAGAAATTGGGATTTTTTTGAATGTTGAAAAACTACTAAAATATAAAATGTTGGTGAGTTCATAGGTTTCGTTGTTTGATAATAATGATGAACCACAAGATTTATAACCATAGCATGAAATATAGCAATCCTATATATCACAAAGAAAAGTATTTACTATTGTCTAAGCTCATGACACTGAAGCGTTAACATATATCATCATAGGTAGGCCCGTGCAGAAGTTATCGAACGGCAACATCGTTATGACTCAAATGAAAACTGTGTTGTTGACTAATGACAGTCAGACAAACAGGAATTGGTAATCCGATAGATCTATCCATAACATTCGACGCTCCCTCAACCGGTCATCCGATCAAGAAATTGACAGTTCATGATTAAAGTGGGCAATATAACAAGTTGGGTTGAATAGGGACTTAGACCCAAATAGTAAATCAGTAAATATACTTGCGTTCAACTGTTAAAAAATAAGCAATGTTCTCACCCTAAAAGATGATTTAAAACAGTAAAGTAGGGGCTATGAAACTCACCTTATCGGTTAATCGCCTGAGATTGGAATTGGGTAAGGGCACGTCAAATAATGACTCAGTCTAAACACCTAAGTAAATTTACAATAAATTTGAGTATTCATTCTAAGATATAAAAAGATTTATGCAAATGGTCAAAAGCGTGGTCGTTATGGGAGTTAACGTTTTTACGTTTTCAAAGCGTTGATTAAACCGTTGGCTCTAGGGGTGGTGCACAGATTCACACCTATAAGTATTTATTCTTAATTTGATGATTGTTATGTTTATGTGCTATAATTTGGTAGGCCATGGTCACAAGTTTAAATAAGGTCATTGGTGCCTAAAAAAAAATATTACTAATTATTTACCAATTATTTGGTTTGTACATATATTGTTCATCTCGTCCTTTATCCTAATCTATTCGTCACTTGAATCTTGGTTGAATGTCCGGTTTATTTATCGCAGTCTGTGTGCTAATGTCTAAAATTTAGTAGAAGAAACTATGTTACTTGTATTTAATACTTTATGTTTCGTGAGGTTACAATTTAAATTTCATTGGGCTTTTAAAAATCACATTTTAAACTCAAATAGGTTTTAAAAAATATTTTTGGTGTCAACTAAAGTGTATGAGTCGGAGTAAACTCGCTTACTTGTTTAACAGTTTGATTCCATTGTTCATAACATCGAAAATTATCACTTCTAACTTATACCGGTTGAAATAATTATACTCGAAATCGAGTTGCCAACTTATTTGGAGTTTGAACCGGGAGTTAGACAGATTACGCATGTAATAATATTTATTGTGTCAACGTTTCTAAATGAAGTGTTTAATGTGCTCCATGTTCAAACTTGTCATAACTCAGAAAGCATATACACTTTTTATCTTATCAACCACAGTGTTATAATATCCTATGACCTCCTCTTTCCTTTTTCCTTTATTTGTGCTGCTCATTGACGTCATAAGTGTTTTGTTCTCATTATTTTCTTTTTGGTTTTGTTCTCTTCCGCAGAATCCACATGCATAAATATATAAACTTTCTTTTTTTACTTTGCATGTTCACACTTAGTTAGTTAGAATCAAGAAGGCTCCATTTCTCAGACATAAGGATGATCTCCTCGCAACGTAATAATAGTGGCGGCAGGAACTTGCCATGGCTCGTGCGATTCAACACAAGCTGGTGTCGAGTAGGTCCGCACCATGAAGGGGTGCGTCCATTGGGTGACTTCTGAGCACCCCGAGAGGATAGCCGCTCTTGATTTGGCTAAGGAAACATATGCTAAACTTTTGCTTCCTGAATATTATTCAAAATCTCACGATGATTATAGGGATTTCAGATTGGCGCCCTTGAGAGAGTCTTTGTGTCTTATTTGTGATTCTTGGGGTACTCATACGAATCTGGATCTGTGGGTTATGACAGTTTATGGAGCCGAAGAAACTTGGGTTAAGTTTGCTTCCTTCCAATTTGCGACTCATGGTTGGATTGATGAGTCCCTCGTTCCTTTGTTTTGTTCAAATGACGGGAAACTATTGTTTCAGTGTCAAATGGGATTCATTATCTATGATCTAAAACATAGTCCCGTCTCACGTATTAACTACTCTATATTTGGTGAAGCTTGCATTGTGGCTGAGAGTTTGTTTTCACCTTTCCACCTTTAGGCCTTGCCGATAACACAATGAAGGTAATTTTTACCATATCCATCTTTAAAATTTGATGCTTATTACAAATTTTGTAAACCCCGTGGGTATAACTTTATTATTGATCACTATTTATAGAGTATAAATGCAACCCTAACCCTATAACCTAATGGACCCTAAACCCACAAACGAGCTTGGGCTTATTTATTGGCTAATAATCCTCC
>BQNB010117829.1:0-21108 GCA_026074375.1 Tanacetum coccineum
ACCGACCCAAATACCACCCGAACCGGATAACCTGATTCTTTATCGGGTCGGGTTGCGGGAGAGTTTTTAAAAACCAAAACCCGACCCGATACACCCCTAACCACAGCAGCCAGGGGCGGAGAGGGGCATTACTACTAGGAATGGGGCAGTGGGGGCGGGTTTGGAGCGGGGTGGCCACCCTCCATCCCCAAACCCGATTAGCAAACCACGCCCTAAACCCGCTTCGTTGGGGCGAGATGCTCCTCTAAACCCGCTTCAATCCCCGTTGGGGATCTTATTGGGGTGTCCTTACGAGTGCAATTCTCCACCAAATACACGTTGTTATCTATTTATTATTATTTTTACGCCATATTTTTACAAATGTGATTACATGCAATATTATGAATAATCAAGAACCCACTAATAATATATTATTAGTAGCCTTCATAAACAAATTTGACATAAATAATGATAACCACGTTAAAAAAATTAAAACTTCTTTTAAAAACATTACACAAATGAAGTTTTTTCTAATCACAACTTGCAATCTTACAAAGATACAAAACTACAAAAAAATCGATAATATTGGTTTTATTATGTAAATACTAACATAACAATATATGAATATTATAGATCAATATGTATGTATAGTTTCGGGGCGGGGCGGGTTGGGGATATTATGCCTCGTCCCCGCCCCGATCCCGATAAGAATCCCCGTTAATGCCCGGAAACCCGCCCCATAACCAGATAAGCATGCCCCGCCCCGCCCCAAAAACTTTGGGTTTTGGATTTCCCCATTGGGTTCGGGTTTTTTTGTCATCCTTAGTTTTAGTGGACTTTTTGAAAGCGAAATGCATTTACGAAGTGATATTGATCGTTATTTTGAGGAAAACGTTTTGGTGAACGTTAAAGTTTGAGATTTTAGAATTTTGTCGAAAAGTGTCGAATTGTGAAAAGTGTTTGGAAATTAAGGTTTGAAACCTTGGAAAAACGTTGTAAACACGTACGGGTCATGTCGAAATTTCATAAAAAGTTTATACTTAGAAATTTTACTTAAAATGTTTTTTAGTAATAATATATTATTTTTTTATTTTAATTTAATTAATAAATTCACTAAAAAAGTACGAAAAAATATAATTTTCTCAAAACTGTTCTAGGTGTTTTGGTATGTGATTAAACGTGTCGTTTTCAATCAAGCAATAATTATTTTGAAGTGATTAAGGATGTACCGAATGGATTGTCGAGATATATTATATAATTAAACAATTATAAATATTTATTATTTTATTATCTTATGCGCTAAATAGTATAAGTATCGTATTACTCAGAGATGAGATTGGATATGATTGTAGAGATAAGTCGTCAACCATCACACCACTAAAATTGTTTTGGGTAATTGTACAATGCGTCTAAACTCTATGTATCAAACATGAAGATTGTTTTGAAGTGATTGATTAAAATGAGACTATTGAGGGACTAGGTTGTGCGGGATGTTGATGTGTTTGTGTAGTAGAAATTGGGTGCCTAATTGCTCGTTAGGTGAGTTTTCGCTAGCCCTACTTTTTAATGTTTTTTTCGTTTGGTGGGAAAATGATACTCAAATGTTGTTTTAAAATGTTTTTGAACTGATTGTGCGAAATATGGTTTTGTTTCTTGGACAGATGTGTTGCTTCATGACTGTTTATGTGGAATATTATGTGTTGATTTACTTGCAGTAGTCTGTTTGGGAATGGCAAGGTTCTGTGTTTGGGTACTTGTATGTACTGTGTTTGGCTTACAAGGTTTAATGTGGTATTGCAATGTACTGTGTTTGACATGCAAAGTTGTGTGGTCACGCCCTAATATAGTGCTCCAGATGTGGGCCCTTTTTGGTGCAATTGTGATTTGGGATAGGTTGCATACTCTGTGATTTATATTAGATGTTTGAGATTTGACTAGCGGGGATGCTATGTCCTAGATTGTTAGCATATATTCACTGTCTTATAGCACTATTGTCCACTGTTGAAATTTGGCACAGCTTTTTGGTTTAAGGTCAAACCTACGAGCTCACCAACATTATTGTTAACGTTTTCAAGTATCATTTTCAGGTGAAGTAAAAGAGGAATAGTTTGGTGATTAATAGCAGACTTAGAAGTATCTCATGTGGAATCCGTAGGATGGTGGAAGCAACAGAGCCAAAGTCTATGCAAAAGGCTGTGCAGATTTCTGGTGCACTGACTGATGAGTCTGTTAGGAATGAAACAGTTAAGAAGGTTGAGAAGAGAGGAAATGTGGGGGAACCTAGCAAGGATAGGAATGGAAGGGATGATAATAAGAGGACCAGGACTGTGAATGCTTTTGCTACTATTGTGAACCATGTAGGAAGAGAGAATACGGGTACTTGGTCCAGGTGTACCACCTGCAACTCCTACCATGCACCCGATGGACCTTGTCGCATATGCTACAACTGTAACCGCCTGGGTTATTTGGCAAAGGATTGTAGAAGTGTGCCAAGGAATGTGAATCGTGTCAGTGCTAGAAACCCACCTGTTAGGGCATGTTATGAGTGTGGTAGTATCGACCATGTTAGGCTAGCTTGTCCTAGATGGAATAGGGTACAAGGACCGGGAGGAAACCGTCCAAACTAAGTTGTTGCTAATAACGAGGGTCAGGATCGTAGAAACTAAGGGAACCAGGCTAGGGGTAGGGCATTTATGTTGGGAGCAGAGGAAGCTCGCCAGGATTCAAACATTGTGAAGGGTACGTTTACTTTGAACAAGCACTTTGCCACTACCTTATTTGACTCTGGTGTCGCCTATAGTTTTGTTTCCACTACTTTCATACCTTTGTTAGGCTTAGAGCCCAACGACTTAGGTTTCAAATATAAGATTGAAATAGCTAGCGGACAGCTAGTAGAGATTGATAAGGTTATTAAGGGTTGCAAACTAGAAATTGAGGTTCATATCTTTGACATCGACTTAATACCTTTTGGACATGGGAGTTTTAATGTGATTATAGATATGTACTGGTTGTCTAATTATAAGGCTGAGATAATATGCCATGAGAAGGTAGTAAGGATACCACTACTGGATGGCAACATGCTTAGAGTATTAGGAAAAAGACCAGAAGAGAAAGTAAGATTTTTGATAGGTGTTAAGAAACAAGAAAAGATTGTTGTGGTTAGAGATTTTCCTAAGGTATTCCCTAATGACCTATCTGGATTATCGCCTATTCAGGAAATTGAATTTCAAATTGAGTTAATCGCTGGAGAAACGCCGGTAGCAAAGTCTCCTTATCGTTTGGCACCTTCTGAATTAGAGGAGTTGTCAGGACAACTCAAAGAACTTCAAGACAAAGGTTAGTTTCGACCAAGTTTCATCTAACCTCGGGGAGGCCGATATTGTTCGTTAAGAGAAGGATGGTTCTTAGGATGTGTATTGACTATAGAAGAATTGAATATGTTTGACTTGTTAAGAATCGTTTAAATCCCCACTACCTTGGATGGATGATCTATTTGACAACTGCTAAGGGTCACAGTTTTTTTTCTCTAAGATTGGTTTTAGGTCTGGATAACCATCAGTGTGGTACATGAGGATGACATTCCAAAGACTGCGTTTAGAAATCGTTATGGACATTTCAAGTTCACTGTAATGCCCTTTGGTCTGATTAATGCATCAACAATATTTATGGACTTGATGAATAGAGTTTGTAGACCGCATCTTGATACGTTTGTGATAGTGTTCATAGACGACATCTTAATCTACTCTAAGACTCAAGAGGAGCATGTAGAACACTTAAGGTTAGTCTTGGAACTGCTCAAAAAGGAAAAACTGTATGCTAAGTTTTCTAAGTGTGAATTCTAGCTAGAGTATGTGAAGTTTATTAGGCATGTGATAATTGGTAATGGATTCATGTGGACCCTAGTAGATTAAAAATGTTAAGGAATTGGATAGGAAGCCCCTAGAACTCCGCCTGATTGTTTCGTTTGTTCTTAAGAATTAGCTGGGTTTTTCGTAGGTTCATGAGAATTTTCTAAGATAGCTAAGTCTCTTACTATCTTGACTCAAAAAAGTAAGACTTTTAATTGGGGTGAGGAACAAGAATATGCATTTCAGACCTTAAAGGATAAGTTATGTAATGCGCTTGTTCTAGCTCTCCCCGATAGATTAGAAGATTTTGTAGTATACTGTGATGCGTCCAGGATAGGACTAGTCTGTGTGTTAATGCCGAGAGGTAAAGTGATAGCCTATACGTCTAGGCAGTTGAAAATTCATGAGAATAATTATACTATCCATGATTTAGAGTTGGGTGCGGTTGTGTTTGCACTTAAGATCTGGAGACATTATTTGTATGGGACAAAGAGTGTCATCTATACGGATCATAAGAGTCTTCAACACATCTTTACTCAAAAAGAGTTAAATATGCAAACCAAAATTTATACTTATAAACAATACTAAAATTCCTATAAGTCTTTAGATAGATAGGTTACCAAACTATCAACTTTTGTTCGCCTAAGTTACTAAACTTTTTTTTGTTCATTTGGGTTACTAGACTATCAAAACCGGTTAAATTTGGTATCGAACTATCGGTGACCGATTGCTAGTGTTAATTCCAGGTTACATTGACAGCGTGGCATTTGACTTTTGATACAAATAAGTTACTGAACTTTACGAATTTGTTCACCTAAGTTACTAAACTTTGCAAATTTTTACACACGTGTTTATACACATTTTTATCTACACATTTTTATACACACATTTTTATAAACACGTTTTCATACACACATTTTTATACATACATTTTTATACATGGTTTTATACACATCTTTTTATACACATATTTTCATACACACGTTTTTATACACACATTTTTATGCACACGGTTTTATACACGGTTTTTGTAAGAGAAGCATTGCAGAAACTACAAGGACCAAAGTGTAACTTATAGAAAGTTTAGGGGTTTATGTTGTAACTTTAAAATATAGTTAGTTAGAGTTAGTTTTATCTTTTCCCGCTCATTTCTTGTATAAATACCATGTACTATTCTTCATTTTCAGTTTAATAAAATCACTTTCACTGTGTGTTTTCCTCTCAATTCATCATTGTCAGTGATTGGGCGAGTTGTCCTATGACTGCATATTGTGACAGTGATTATGTCATAGATTAGATCAAAAGAGGGGAAGTTCTTCCATCTCATGTTTCTACCAAGTTACAGTTAGCGGATGTCTTTACCAAGGTGCTCTTAGTAGATCAGCATAATTAGTTATTATCCAAGTTGGGAGTTTCAAATTATGTATAAAAAACATATATAAAATTGTGTGTATAAAAATGTGTGCATAAAAACGTGTAAAAAATGTGTGTATAAAAACGTGTGCATAAAAACGTGTAAAACGTGTGCATAAAAAATATATAAAAAATTGTGTGTATAAAAAGATATAAAATTGTGTGTATAAAAATATATAAAATTGTGTGCATAAAAAATATAAAAATGTATAAACAATATATATATAATTGTGTGTATAAAAACGTGTAAAAATGTGTGTATAAAAACGTGTATACAATGTGTGTATAAACAAGCGCATATAAAAATGCATAGAAAACATGGATAAAAACGTGTATAAAAACATGTATTTTCTAGAGGTATTTTTAGATGAACAAAACAACAAAGTTTAGTAACTTAAGCGAACAAATTCCCAAAGTTGAGTAACATACATGTCAAATAACCTGATAAGTTTCTGAGTTGGATAATTGGGCCCACAAAAAGCTGACGTGGAGAAGGTCAAAAACTAATATCCCGGTTGTCAGTATACAAGGTAACCTGAATGAACACACTTTTGTTGTTCGGTAACCTTAAAGTCAAACTTCGATAGTCCAGTAACCCAAATGAACAAAAAAAGTTTAGTAACTTAGGCGAATAAAAGTTGATAGTTTAGTAACCTGTCTATCTAAAAACCCTTTTTTTATCTATGCACTTTTTAGAATAAGTATAAGTACGCTAGTTAGTTTTTATGCAAGGAGGAAGATAGAGTATATGCATTCGAAATACCCTGATTGTAACCTTTGCCCTTTTTGTGTTCTGAATATTTCATTAATAGTCCTTTGACTATTTGACTTTTGTCAGTTTATTCAGATTTTGTACCGTGTTGACGGTGGTGATTTTATGAGATATGTGATGATTTGAGGTTTATTGTGATTAATAATCCTTTTTTAAAGGTATTATTGTGTTATGTGTATTCCGGGTGGTTTGACCCGTGAATTTTGAGAAATGCCAAAAAACGAGTCTGACACGTCCGTTAATGTCCAAATTGAATTTTGAAGGGTTTAAAGTGTAAATATGGCAAGTGAATACTCTAAGTTAATGGAAAAGTATTTTTAAGGTGAATAAAAATGCTTTTTAACTTTGGGGTAAATTTTACGGTTGAGTTTTACGAGCTTTTAAGTGATTTCGACACGAGAAGAAAGGCCCGAGACCCGGATCCCTTGACCGGTCATAGCAAGAGAAGGGAACAACATGGCTTTTTTTTAGCAAGATTGTCCCATTTGTACACAAATATACTTCCACTAAGATCATTTCCTCATCATTTTTCATTTCAAAAAAAAAAAACACATACACTTGCGTGTGTGTGTATATCCGGCCGAACAAAAAACAAACAAGAAATACATAAAATTTTAAAGATTGATCAGGGAAACATGAAGACATAAATATTTGGGGTTGATTCTAGTGTTTGGTTATTCATTTAAACAACGTTTGGGTTGTCCGGTTCGTGTCAAAATCTACAAATTTGAAGATTTTCTTGTAAGTTTTCAAATTTAAATTTCGTTTGTCCTTTTGGGTTTATTTTGATGCATAGATGTTAGTTGTACAAGTTGATCATCGTGAAAATTGATTTTTGGAAACGAAATGAATAAAAAGGTGCGTTTGGTTCGTGAATAGTAAAAAGGAAAAAAGGGATTTTGTAGTTTTGATGTTGTGGTCGTGATGGTTGAATAATATATGATGCTAGAATGCTTATTTTTGATAGTAGCTTGTGTAGCTTATTCGGGCTTATTTTTAAGCTATTTCTTGGCTTATTTGGGCTTATATGCCACGTGTATTTTCTCAAAATCACTAGGAAAGTGATTTTGAATATTTTTGTGTTATGGCGTATGTTGTGGACTATTTTTAAGGCTTTTCGTAGTAACCAAATGCGATACATAGCTTATTAGCTTATCTTAAAGCTTAATATACGTATTTTGGAGTTTATGGACTCACGACCCAATAAGCCCATTTGAGCCGCGGCTTAATGAAGGGGCTTATTGTGGTTCGGATTATTTCTACATATAAGTATATACTTATATATGTGAATGGACTTAGGTTTTTGTTGGAAACAAGAAAAGTATCGGTCACTTCCAAGTTGTAATAGGCTTAGCCCGTAGTTTGTCATATGATTAGTCTAGTAAGCTAGTCTGGCCCAAGGCCCATGGAAATCCCGTTAAGGCCCATGGCAGGCCATCATAGGACTATATATACACCTCTCCATGCCTTGGAGAGGTGGTTGGTTGTTTCACTTCTCATTTTCACACACATAATTATATTATCATCTTTCTCTCTCTAGAAACTTTCCAACTCACTTCTCTCTCTAGTTCTTGTATAATATCAAAGATTACTAGTATTCTTCAATTGGTATCAAGAGCCATGGAGTGGTGTGTTTAGTTTTTGTGTTTGTCTTATGATTTGTATTCAAAACCTTTACAAAGAGAAAAATCTTGATTTAAAAATTTTCGGCTTAAAAACCTTAAAGTTGTCATTTTTCTTGTTCCTATAGGGTTAGTAACACTAGTTGTACAAGATTTTTTTGCAAAAAACCAATCAAAAATGTGTCTTTTTGAGTTTTGAAAATTTGGGTTTTGTCTCAGTTACAACCGAACTAGTCCTGTCTGTTGGAACCAAACTAGAAGACCGAACAAGTTAACCGAACTAGTTAACCGAACCAGTGGAACTGGTCTAGTTGGTTTTAGTTGGAACTGAACGAGTTGGTTTTAGTTGAACCGAACGAGTTGTTTTAGTTGTAACCGAACAAGTTGTTTTAGTTGGAACCGAACGAGTTGATCTCAGTTGGAACCGAATGAGTTTTCTTAAGTTGGAACCGAACTAGTTTCTTCAGTTAGAACCAAACTAGTTTATTTAGTAGGAACCGAACTAGTGAACCGAACCAGTGGAACCGATCTAGTTTATTTGTGTTGGAACCGAACTAGTGAACCGAACCAGTGGAACCGATCTAGTTTATTTGTGTTGGAACCGAACTAGTGAACCGAACCAGTGGAACCGAACTACTTTATTTGTGTTGGAACCGAACTAGTAAACTGAACCAGTGGAACCAAACTAGTTTTTTTGTTTGACAATCGAACTAGATAACCGAACCAGTGGAACCGAACTGGTTTTTGTTTGATAACCTAACTAGATAACCAAACCAGTGAAGACCGAACTAGTCAAAACCTATCAACTCAAATTTCTAAATTATACGGTTATTTCTTTGACTTGTAAAATCTCGTGAAACATTAACTTGTTTTCCTGGTTTTGTCGAGAATTGTAAAATCCCGTGTAGTTTCAAGAATTATTTCAAGACTCAACAACCACATATCTCACAAACATAATTTTTTTACCACCGATCGATCAATTAGTAATCTTTTTGATACCACGTTATCAATGACGACTCTTGCTGATAAATCACTTCTCTCGGGTGGTGAAATAAAACCATCGATGCTTGAAAAACATTGTATGATTACTGAAAGCAGAATGGAACTTTATATGATGAATAGACCACATGGTAGAATGATCCTTGCTTCCGTTGAGAAAGGTCCACTCGTTTGGCCATCAATCACTATGGATGGTGTAACAAGACTTAAGGAATATACTGAGCTCACCCCTGCAGAAGCCATTCAAGTGGATTGTGACATCATAAGCCAATTATATCATTCTCCAGGCCTTCCACTGAAATTTATGCTCTTGTGATTCAAACTTCGTGTAGCTAGGATCTTTAGTGAGAAGATTAAAACTGCTCATGCAAGAGCGTCGTTTAAAAGCAAGAAACGAGAGTGTTAGTTGTAGATGAATTTGTTAAGTCACTTACAAGAAGGAGAGTCGGTACACGTGCTATCTACTGAGGATTCACACTATTGCCCATATAATGATATATACATCTACAAGATGCCATGGAGCAATTTTAAGTTTTATACCAAGTTTCGGACACTCTTCCTGTTGAATTGAGCAAATTCATTACTGCATGTTTAGTGGCGTCATAGTCTTGCCATACTACATTTGTTGTTCAGCTTCATGCTACAATTGCGAACAACTTGAACGACTTGCAAATGATAGTTCGTTTGATGCTATGACCAGTTAATCAGATCCTGCTTGCTTTAGTTGCAATCTCATCCTTATTACACAGTAACTCTATCAAACTCATCAACTCACTTACCAAATACACTCACTTCAACCACCAGGCTTCAACATATCCAATACTCTACAGTATGGTTCACCTTTATCAGTCTCAATAATACTCACTCATCAATCATCAACACCTTTTTCTGTAACTATACCATCCTAGATTTTCAATCATCCATGTCACCACAACGTTTATTTCCATCATCATCAATCCCTCCAATTCGGATTATCCTCCCCAAAGTAAACCTACATCGGAATTTTCCCAAACGATTCACGGTTAATTGTTCCAGTGTTAAGAATGGTGATGATCCATTGATGCCATCAATTTACATGATGTACGTTTTGCTGCCGATATGTGTGAAAACACATATCCATTTTATATCAAAAATGGCCCATAAAAGACAAAATTGTGCTTTAAATGCTTGTATATTGCTTGTTTTGTCTTTGTGATTGTGTAGGTACGGATAATGCAAATATCCACAAGATAAACAGGTTAAAACCGGACTAATACGGAACGGGAACGGATAGAGTGTACTAGAGCCGGTGAGAATGCTTTAAAGGTCAACCAAAGTTCATACCATTGGTCAACTACAAAGACAAAAACCATCAAATTACCGCTAATCAGCCCTAAATTAATCCAAAATTTCAAAATATGATCCTAAGCCCTAACGGTGGTAACTCTTTAATATTTAAAGTAGTTAACATCGTTATCTCATTTTATAATAAAACCCAGCCTGTTAACCTTACCGTGGCACTATAACCCATTGCATAAGCTAAGTTAACGATTTTTACCCGGGTCAAAGAAAAGTCAAACACCACCCCTTTTATAAAAGGTAAAACGCGGGAAAAACAATTTTAACTGTTCATCATCTCTCCCGTTTTACCTCGAGCTTAAAACAAAGGGCAAATGCAAATTGACTATGTGGCTTCAAGATTCAAGTGTTAAGGTGCAAGCTGGCAAAAGAAAACGTCACCAGACTCTCTCATTGGCTAAAACCGACAAAAGAATGCCACGGTGAATGATGAAAAACACCCCAAGGCTCAAATTTTACACTATATTGCTTGAAATACATAACTAAAGGTCTGACACACGTTGATAACGCTGGCAATTAGTGTGCTCACCAAATTTTTCCATCGACAGCCATATAATGATCCAATGATTAGCAAAGATTCAAGGGCCAGGATGAAAGGGAGCGTATAACAGAATTTAGCCTAGAAGCTTGATCTCAAGAGTGACCCCCCCCACCTATTTAAAGCCTCACTCACAACACAAGAAGGCATCTTCTTTTTTCCCAATTTTTAGTTTTTAGTAGCTTATAGAATTTTTAGCTTATGTTACTTCTTTTTAATGTATGTCTTATTAAGTTTTGTAGTGCTAAATTTCATGTTTGTAATATGTTTTTTAATCAATAAAATTAAATTTTACTTTATAAAATCTGTTTTTACTTACTATACTCTTCTATAAGCTCTCAAATCAGTCATTGCTCATCGTTGTCTTTAAGCTAGATTAAGCTAAAATAAGTCACTATTCACTTTAAACCTTTAAAACAGACTTAATCCTATGCTATGAATGGATTAGCTTTTTGATGATGATCAAACATAGAAGGATCCATAGACTTACTGGCTTATTTTCAATAAGCCAGAGCTTGCTAGACTAAAATCTGTGTGAGCACAATAATCCTGTTTAGCTGGATTTCAGGTTCTTTATTCATTTATTTTTCTGTTTTCATAATTATAGCTTAATCTTGTTTTTGAATTTTGCTTAATCTGCTTATTTTCTTACTGCTTGTTTAAGTTGATTATTATTCTGCTTTATCTAGCTTATCTTAGTAGTTTAATGATTTATGTGTTCAATTGTTAGCTTACTTTAAATGTTTGTTCAAGTTTCTATTTAAAACCAGTGAAAAACAAAAAAATAGCATTCAGCTTATTACTATTAGTTTGGCTTATTTGTGCGCTTTATTCCTGATATTAGGTTTTTATAAAAGGCATTCATGATAATCTTCGTATTGCAATTTGTGGATCTTAAAATACTCATGGTTATATGCTAACAAATGGTTAAAAGGGAAATAAAGGGGGTGTTTGGGACAAGCAGTTGATTAACATGTCATGTTTGTACTGCTCTGAGGTCTTCTTATCTTTTATTTCATCTTAATTCAATAATTTGGTTTACTAAGTGCATTGATTTATAAAGTTACTCAGGTTTGTCGTTAAGCATTTATGAAGTTAGATAGTTATTATTTGAATCTGTGATCCATTTGGCTTTAATTTTCAGTGCATTAATTAGCGCAAGTCTGTTTTAGGTAGTTATTTTTGTTATTTTGACTCTTGTTTTTAGTTGATAATAAGTGTTAGATTGATTCTCATTAGGTCTGCATAGAATAGGACTTAAGATTTGGTCATCTTTGTGCAAACTGCATCAGGTAAGGTAAACACATAAACTGTCACTTTTAGGATCTAAAATTAGAGGATAATTGTGATTTAGGTTTGAATTTAATAGCATAAGTAGCTTTTAGCGTATTAATCATAAGTTTCAGCTTGTTTTTTATTCTTTCAAAAATTGGCTTATTTGAAGATTGTTTTAAGCTCTAAAATGTCTATGCTCTTTTAAACAAATTCAAAAACTCAGTACCATCTGAGTATATAAGCTATTTTCAAACAGGCTTTTTCAATATGATCTTAGGTTTCAAATTAGTTTTCAAAAGCTTTTCTTAGAAGTCTTATAGGTTAAAGTTTTTAAAAGTTCGCCAAGTTAAGCTTTCTTTAATTCTTATGTGCTAGCTTAATATAAAGCTCAAACACGGCCTTAAGGCCGGTTTAGTTACTGAATTCATCTTAACGTGCTTATTGTGGATTTCAGTTTATGGCTTGGTCTTTTGAACTTATTTCTTTCATTTCCAGCTTATATAGGTAAGGCTTAGGATTAAAATTAGCTTAAAGTCTTTTAGTGATAGCTTAATTTAGTTGTAGCCTCTTAGATTTTTCAAAAAGCCAAAAAAAATTAGTTTTAGTTGTTTTTCTGCCTTTTAAGCCATTTTCAGCTTATTTCTTGAGTTTCATAAAAGTTTTTTTATTAAAAGTGCTTATTTTTAGCTTTTCTAAAACTTTGCCTTTTTTATGTTTTCGAAAATAAAAAAATGAAGCGTGGTAATCAGGGTGAGCAAGACTCGAACCCCCAGTTCATCAACACCCTCAAAAATCCTATTTTTATAAGCAACAAACACACACACTCTCTACCAAATGCTCCTGGGGTCTTTTTCATTATAAGTTTACAAAATTTAATACTTATATACATTTTAACCCTTTTAGCTTAATAAGCTGTTATAGCTTTTTACACAGCTTATTCGATAAGCTGTGTAATCAAGCTTATTTTTCCTAGGTCCCTTTTAGTTCAAGCTATTTTCCATAATTTTTTCAGAATTTTTATAATTAGTTTAGTATTTTTAAACATTTATTTTTATTAAAAACTTTAAAAAATCATAAAAATACGAAAATAATCAAAAAATAGAATTCTTTCTTTAGAATTTTTCTTTTATCGTAAAGTTTTTACGGAAATTATACTTTTGTTTCGTAGATTTATAATTGCAAAATTTCAATTTTAAGAACGGGATTTCATTTCCGTTCTCGTTTTTGTGTTTTTAAGTATTGCAATTCAGTTTTGTGTTCTAGTGTTTCTTTAAACTTACTTTTTAGTCAATTAGAGTCTTTTTAAAAGAAAAATTCATTTAGGTTTTAAATTTGGAATTTAGGGTTTTGATTTACCATTTAGGAGTCCAGTTTTGCCTTTTTTTAGTTTAAAGTTTTTATTTCCCGTTGTTTGTTTTCGTGCTTAATTGTTATTTATTTACTTATGTTTATTGTTTTTTTCAATAGACATAGATAATCAAATTATTCTTTTTTTACCAATTCAAAATCATTGTCCGAACAAACAAAAGTGGTTCAATTTCATAAAATAGTTTGCGGAATAACGACCCGGGATCATACTTCCTGTTATTACCGTCAGTAATATATATATTTGTGAAGATTCTCCTTACTACCTTTGTCCTCAAGGGTAGTTTGGTAATTTTCATATCATCTTATTATATATTTTATTATACGAATCAATTTTTGGCGCCGTTGCCGGGGATTTGTGATTAAGATTCTCTCGTTTGAAGTTTGTCGATCGTGATTTGGAGAACCTTTCGTTTTCGAAAGTTACGCTTTTAAGAAAATCAAAATAAAAAAAAATAAAAAAATAAAAAGAAAAAATATATTTTTCTTTTCTTTTTAGTATAAGTAGAATATTAAAAACAAAAATACAAAAATATTGTTGCTCTTTCAATTTTTCTAGTTAATTTGTGAATTTTTGAAACTTCACAAAGTTGGGTAAAAGAACACCAACAAAATAATACTTTTAATTGATGTATTATCCCATCAAATAGTTCCCAACTCGAATAAAAGATTTAAAAAAATTACCTATTTGTGTCACTTACGAATTACGGCTCAATTAAAAGTAAAATTTTTAAGTGCTACCGATGAAGTATGTTTGATTATTTGGTTCAAGTTGTCTTTTATCGATTGCCGTTAAAAATTATTATTTTGTGAATAAACTTAAACCAAAAATATTTTTCTTAGTATTTTGCTATTTTCTTCTAAATATGCAAGCGCACTAGACGTTCGACTATCTATTATATATTCAAACGTACAATTCCAAAGATTCGGAGAAAACAAGTTTCTAACATAGTCGAACCCGAGATTCGAACTATTGTTGCACCAATGGCAGAACGTACCATGGAAGAGCTACTCCGGGCACCCACGGAAGGGTACGGAGAAGCTATTGTTTTACCAGAAATCAATGCGGATCATTTTGAGATTAAGACGAATTTGCTTCAATTGGTTCAAGCGAACCCGTTTAACGGTCGTGAGAATGAGAATCCTCATGCTCATATCAATAGTTTCAAAAGGATTACCTCGACTTTACGATTTAGGAATGTGCCTAACGATGTGATTAAGCTTATGATGTTTCCATATTCGCTTGAGGGAGCCGCTAAAACTTGGTACGAGAAAGAACCACCAAACTAAATATGACCTTTTTTTGGAGGATCTCGTTACCAAGTTCGTTAACCAATTTTTCCCTCCTTCGAAAACCACTCACTTAAAGAATGAAATTTCTCGATTAACACAAAAATTTGAGGAAACTTTTAGTGAAGCATGGGAACGATTTAAGGAGTTGCTTAGAGCATCGCCCCTTAATCACGGATTTACGGAGTTAACTCAAGTTGATACATTTTACAACGGTTTAAACGAGAATGAACAAGACTCCTTAAATACCGCGGTGGGTGGAAATCTTTTGAGTAAAACGACTAGAGAAGCTTTAAACATAATTGAGAACAAATCTAAAGTTCGTTATTCACGTAACAGATCAAATGCTTCTAGGATGAATGCTACTTCTAGTAAAACGGATGAGAGAATCGATAAGCTTGCGGATCAACTTTCGACCTTAGTCGAGATTGTTTCTAAGAAAGTTGTCACTCCCGCTCCGGTTAAAGCGGTTGAGGAATCTTGTGTTACTGTGGAGTGTGCCCCACTTCTTAGTATATTGTCCGGCTACCGATATAATCAGGCTAGTGTTTATCGCTGACTACGGGGTACTTACAATCAGTTATAACACCCAAACCGTGTTAGTAATCAAATGGCACCACCAGGTTTTGCTCCGGTGCAAAACAATGGTCAAAATAGGTTTAATCAGAATCAAGTTCAAGGGAATAATTTTCGGGGAAATAATTTTCATGGAAATCAAGGTTTTCAAGCTCAAAATAATCATGCTCCAAATTTTCAAAACCAACCTTTTCAAGTGCCTAATAATCAAGTTCAACAAGAGATTTCAAATGATTTTTCATGTTACAGAGGAATAATGATCAGATGTTACGGAACATGCATAAATCAATAATTTGTTGAAGGTGACCTTAAGGAATAAAATTTAAAACACGATAACATCTCAATAAGCCGTCATGAATGAATCAACAAACCATTTTTCAAAATAGATTGCAAAAAAATTGATTCTGTGATTGTTTTCAAAACCAAGCTCAACTTCCGGACTCTTCCGAGTATTACCATTCCAAAACCCGATAGGGGTGAGATGAAAAAAGCGATCACTACTTGAAGTGGTGTTGCTTACGAGGGACCCTCGATTCCTACTAATCTTTCTCCTAAAAAGGTAGTAGACGAGAAACCCGTGGAGATAACGGATAAAGAGCAAACAAATTTCCAAGGAAGTACCGCTCAAATCCCACCTCCGGTTATCCCCATTTCTATTACACAGTACCCGTTGTCGATGACTTTGCTAATACCCAATCTCCTATTCCGGAATCTGATATTCAAAGAGTTTTACTAGCCAATACTATTCCTTATCCTTCACGAAGTGTTGATCAAAAGTCCCGTGACAAAGCTTCTGAATCAAATGGAGAAGATCTTACAAATCTTCATGTTTTACGCTTCGACATTTGTTTGCAGGTGCTTTAATTTCTGATTGCTATAGATTTGCTCTACGATAGTGTTTGCTATGATATAAAGAAAGTTGGCTTGAGTTAGCTAAGATATCCGTTGAACGAGAATTGCTTTAGCGATCGCTCTGAAAAAGCTTCCCGAAAACCTGGAGATCCCGGCAAGTTTCTTATTCAGTGGAATTTCCGGGAATGGCGTTGTCAAGCCTTGGCTTGATCTTGGCGCCAAGCATTAATCTTATGCCATCTTTCTATTTGCGAAAAGCTTTCCCTGCCCCCACTGAATTACACCAACTCGGATGACTTTAAAGTTAGCAGACCGATCGATTACTCGTCTTAAAGGACTCACCGAAGATATTTTTGTCAAAGTTGGGAATTTCCATTTTCCTACCTACTTTGTTGTTGTTGATTTTGAAGACCGTATCTCGGAAGTACATCTCATACTTGGGAATCCTTTTTGAGAACCAGCGTGCGTAATTGACTGTATACGAAAATGAGCTTGTGTTAAGGACGAAAAGTAACAAATAACTTTTATGTAATGGCACGTCAAAACATCCTCAAAAGCATGTAAACGAGTCAATTAAAAATGGTAATGACACATGCAAGAATAGTTTTAAAATGTTTTCCGAACGAACCGCTCTAGTCTTGCTTGCTCATCGAAGATGTCAACGATGAAAAGAAAAGCAGATAGAATTGAAGAATCTTGCAGAAGCCTGGACGGCTAAAACGCCAAACTCGTATTACACCTTGTTTGAGATTTTAAGTTATTTGCAAGGAGTGCATTTTTCATTCAAACAAACCACTCAATTTTTCTTTGTATTTTGCAATCACATCCACTTTTCCTTCTTATGAGCCTAAGGATTCTTTCCCTTTTTCATATTGGAGGACGAGCACTTTAGACTCTTTGTGCTGTGGAAAATTATCCCAATCCAAGAGAATCTAAGGAAAACATCTAGGAGTGATAGAAGAACGTTTTACTTCGTGTGATGATTTCAATTCCATCAACGTTCCACGTGATGATTCCGTGAATTTCTTTAACCCTCTTTTCGAATTTGATTTCAATTTCAATTTCTAGTGAAAATAAACCATCTTTTGATGAAGTGTTAGTGGACCATTCGAGTGCAGGATTCTTTTGTTCCAACCTTGATGAGTCGACTTTCCTGTAACACTCTTTCTCGATTTCTAACAAGATGAGCGTCTTACTCTAGAAGCGACATTGAGATTCACTACTTCTCCTAGATCCAGTCTTACTCTATGAAATAGATTGCTTCTTATTCTTAAGGGATCTTCGATGATCCACCTTTCGAAGAGAATGTGAAATTTATTTGATTTGGAATGTAAACGAATGATTGGAGAGAATTTCTATTTACGATGCCTCCAAATGATGAGGCTGAGTGTTTCAATCCAGGAGGCGATAATGATGAGATCGATGCTTTTCTAGCTATCGAAGTTCCTACGTATACTAGAAGGTTATTATGACTCGGAAGGAGACGTAACCTATCTTGAGAGTTTGCTTAGTGAGGATACCACCCATAATCTTTCTCCCGAAGTGTTTTTCGATCATGAACCACAACAACTTAGGAATGAACCAGAGAATGAACCTTTGATAACTTTTTCTCCCAAGAGTGATCCTCTTCACCATGAGTTCACCGGTGAACTTATCACGATTCCTCCAGTAATTGTTAGAGAGCACGAGGGTTTATATCAATCGAATGTCGTTGCTATGCGGTAATAATCTTCATCGGTCGTCGGAAAATTTTCATCACAATCATCGAGTCCTTTCCCACATCTAATACTCTTCATTGAGGAATAGTGACCCCAAATAGGAAGAGATCGATATTTATTCTTCCGGACCAGATGATTCGATACCAAAGGGTGTTGAAGTGATTTTGACTTGAACGAGGACATTATTGAAAAACTTTGCTTACGATGATCCCATTAAAGAAATTGAGGTGTTTAACCTTCAATATTAGCCCGATGCACAGTGATAAACATGTGATGAAGCTATAATGAAGATGAATGTTTTGACCCCGCGGGGAGGTGAAGAATTTATGTTGAAGTTGACGATCTGCCTTAACATTTGTCATTCAGATTTTCTTTCCGTTTCTCACATTACACTGAGTTTTCTCCCTTAATTTCCTCCACAAAAAATGAGGGACTCCATTTTTAACCCCTGGCATCTCCCACTTAGGAGCCGGTGGCATCTCATCAGGATGGAACTTTTTGTGCTTTAATGTTTGTCCTAACATTATTGGTAAGCCCGATTGAGATTTTCTCTTCCATTTACTTTCTCCAAGGACGAATGAATTCGGGGATCGAGTCAAGCTATGTGACTCGGTTACCAAAAACAAAGCGCTTCGTGGGAGGCACCCCATGCTTATCCATTTTCTTATTTTCGTCTTATTTTCTTATTTGTGATGTGAGGAGGCTTGTACTTTTCCGATTCTTGTTGTGTTTGTACTTTGTGATTGTTTGCAGGATTAACCCAAATTTTTTAAGAAGGGGGGTTCCCGTGTTCCGGTGTTTGTCCCCCCCCCCCCCCCACCCCCCGGTCACTCGAGCTTCCTAGCCTTTGCTTGCCATTAGTTTGGGGAAATCCGATATCCTAAAGATTATTATCGACTAACATTTATCTTTTAGCACACTTAATAAACGGCTAAAGATTTTTGTGATACTTTCTTCATGTTTAGGTTATGCATTTGACCTTTTTGAGTTCTAGTATGGGGTTTTTAAGACTTAGGCTAGGAAACATTGAGGCATGTTTAATTTTTAGTATGGGGTAGTATATCTTCTGATAGATCTTACCTACTTTTGCCCGTTTGATCTACATACCGTTTTTCCACCAAAATTTTCAAATATATGAAAAATTTTAAATTTTCAAAAATAAATTAAGTGTGTTTGTACACAATTTGGACATTCTGATGGGTAGAATAAGAGTAAATTTTGACCCCGATCGAGCGTTGTTGGGCTCTAGCTTGTTCATTAACTTTTAGGATAAGCTTCCGGAATATTCCGCGAAAACCGAAATATATTGAGTAAGTATGGAGTGGGATGCTAAACAAGATTAGTGGAAATCTTAGAGCTCTGGTATGTAATTGTTGCTTTTTCTCCCATAAGCTCTTAATCGGATTAATATACGTGCTATTTTTGGAGAGTAAACTTAAATCAACAATTTTTTATATAGCAAAAATTTAGTCTTAGTTCAAACTTATACTTGAATTTTTCAAAAAGAAGTCTTTTCTATATAAAATAATAATAATAATAATAAAAGCTGTGGGCTGATAAAAGTTTACTACCTCTTGCCGGCTCACAACCGATGTGATTGCTCTAAAGCAAAGCCATTGTAAGATAAAATCCGAGACTGGTAATAGCTTGACGGCATCTTGCCGGCTAACTAAAATGATGTTGCAGCCTTCTAAAGGTCGGGAGTTACATTGCATAAATGTTTTATATTAAGTTTAAATTAATAAATAGATTTCTTTTGTTAAATTCAAATATGCTTTTGAACTTTGACTATTCTATTTTATAAGCTATATGTAAACGCGGATAACTCTGAGGTTTTGAAACCTAAGGTCCATGAGTCCCGATACTAGTCTTTGTGGGGGTGTCAAAAGCTCTGGTCACTTAGCCGGCCAAGGTTGGGATGTGTCGAGATGAAAGTCGCTATCATGGGATGATCTCGCTCTTAAACTCTTTATCTCGGGGGAAGTGAAGCATAGTATTTTGTAAACGTTGTTCCTGGTTGAATTCAAATAGCACATTTACTTAAGATATAATTAAATGTCGGGAGTAAATAGTTCACAGTTGCAAATATGGAGTAGTGTTAGCATTTTAATTGATATTTAGCTGTGATTTCGTTTTAGCTTTGGTTTGAAGAAGTAAAGTCCTCGGGGTCGATGATTTATCCTTTTTGGGGCATTTCGGATCGAAATTCATATTGTTTTATGATCCATAACAATTATGGAATAATGAAAGTCGAAATATTCTTAGTCTGCTCTTATAAAAAATAAATAATAATGATAATAAATAAATAAATATTAAATAAAATAAATAATAAATAAATAAATAATATAAATTTTAAAATTGGAAAATGGGGTGTTGTATAACTTGTGACTTTTTAACTCTCTCGACAAAAGTCTTTGATACTTTCAATAGATTTAGTATGGGGAAGTTGTGAGGTATTGGTTTTAAAGCATTATAATATTGCGTGAGGACTCGCAAATCGTTAGTTTGGGGAATTTTGATATGTGTAAAAACACATATCCGTTTTATATGAAAATGGCCCATAAAAGACAAAATTGTGCTTTAAATGCTTGTATATTGCTTGTTTTGTCTTTGTGTAGGTACGGATAATGCAAATATCATAAGAAAACAGTCAAAACCGACAAAACAAACACGAGAGTTGGATAGAGTGTACAAGAGCCGAGAGAATGCTTTCAAGGTTCAACAAAGACAAATCATTGGTCAACTACAAGAAGACAAAAACCCTAAAAATTACCCAAATCAGCCCCCTCATATATCCAAAATTGCAAAAATGGTCCCTAAGCCCTAACGGTGTTAACTCTTTAATATATAAAGAGTTAACACTCGTTATCTCTTTTATAATAACCCAAGCCTGTTAACCTTACCCGTGGCCCAAAACCTTTGCATAAGCCCAAAGTTAAACGATTTTTAACCCGGGTCAAAGAAAAGTCAAACACCCACCCCTTTTATAAAAGGTAAAATGCGGGAAAAACAGTTTTTACTGTTCATCATCTCTCCCGTTTTACCTCGAGCTTAATACAAAGGGGAAATGCAAATTGACTACGTGGCTTCAAGATTCAAGTGTTAAGGTGCAAGCTGGCAAAAGAAAACGTCACCAGACTCTCTCATTGGCTAAAACCCACAAAAGAATGCCATAGTGGAATGAAGAAAACACACCAAGGATCAAATTTTTACACTATATTGCTTGCAAAACAAACAAAAGGTCTGACACACGAATTGCCACGCTGGCAATCCGTGTGCTCACCAAATTGATCCAACGGCAGCAAATAATGATCCAATGATTAGCAAAGATTCAAGGGCCAGGATGAAAGGGAGCGTATAACAGAATTTGAGCCTAGAAGCTTCTCTCAAGTGCTATATAAAGACCTCACTCACACACATGAAGGCATCTTCTTTTTTCCCATTTTTAGTTTTTAGTAGCTTATAGAATTTTAGCTTATGTAACTTTCTTTTTAAATGTAATGTCTTATTAAGCTTTTGTAGT
>BQNB010117830.1:0-21107 GCA_026074375.1 Tanacetum coccineum
TTTACGGCTTTGTAGATCTTTTTTTGCAATACTACCTATGCTCCTATTGATTGATTTGGGTAAAGATAAAACATAATATAATCTATATTTAGTTAAGTCTCCCATCAAATATGATTATATTAAAAGTCACATTATGGTAAGTAAATCATCATATTACCAATATAAATCAACATAAATATATGTACAATAATATAATGCATAAATAAGATAGGCTATATTATAGAAAAAGTCTAACACGCCAAGGGTGGCGTTATCCCCTTAAACGCAATCGGACGCCGCCAAGACCTGACTGGCGTTTTTGAGTTAGACGTCGTCGTTGTACCTGAAAGATAATAGAAATTGATATTGATTGGATTGATTTGATTACATATCAAAGCATGTCTATTTATAATAGAACATAGCTTTGAGAATAAGCTACTAAACCCTAGATCTAATGGACCTCAAGCCCACAATGGCTTGGCCCAATAATTTATGCGTCTAACACCCCCCGCAGTTTGAACGGGGTCTTCGATACGGACAAACTAGATGAATGTTGAAGCCGATTCTCCTTTGTTGCTCGTTTGCACGGAGATTGACTTGTATTTGACGACATAGTTGTATATATTGCTTCGCAGTTTCTTCCATTTTTTATGATGTTTGCTATTTTTTTTACGTCATGGCTTATTTTGCCTTTAGGAGGGAGCGGCAATTTGTTGGACAACTTTTGTTGTCCACGACAATGATCTTCGACAACGAAAACAATTAGATGAGAAAAAAGGGTTGATCTAGGCAACTCAACAATTTTATTTTATTTTTGTGTTTTGACGGCTAGGGTTTAGGGTTTATGCATTGAATACGAAAAGTAAAATCCTAAATTAATAAAAACAATAAAGCGGAAAAAAAACGAGATCCCTCCGGATCACCGACAAGTAGCCGATGACCGGAGGATAGCAATTTTTATTGGTGGATCTTACCTAGAGCTGTGATACCATGAAAGATAATAGAAATTGATATTGATTGGATTGCTTTCATTACATAACAAAACATGTCTATTTATAATAGAACATAGCTTTGGGAATAAGCTACTAAACCCTAGATCTAATGGACCTCAAGCCCACAATGGCATGGGCCAATAATTTATGCGTCTAACATATATGAGAACAAGTTTGCATAATAACTTTATGATTGTACCAATATCTAATGGAATAAAACCAACCTAGTCGAAAAGAGACGTGCGAAGGTTAGCAATCTGCCTATGCATTTGACTTGTTTGCATCGCTGATGATACTTGCGGAAACACACAAAGAGCGTGTGTATGCGGTTAAAATATATTACTATTGTACAAATTAAAGAGTGAATTAAGTGAATTGATGCTAAATATGGAATGGGAGGATGCGGTTTTATACTTTTATAGGCTGATCTTAAAGACAGCAATATGTCATGTCATGTCATAAATAAATTCTATTGGTTTATAGAATTATAGCATCCCATTAACAACATGACATGATACAAATTTAGGAAGAAGAGTTTGATTTGGCATACCAAGCAACAAAAGCAGCTTATCGATCCTTTACTGCTTTTGCATGTTGCAAAACAAGAACGTGGATTCGATTCTTGCCTTCTTGGGTAGGGGGTAGGAGGTAAAATGGAGCGAAAAGCTATGGAAAAAAGGTTCATTCCATGTCCAAAATCCAAATTATACAAGAATAATGTATATAATTTCACTTCAATGCAATATAAAATATCTACAAATTGCATTGGAATATATACGCCTATTGGGTTGGTATTTTTGGGGGAGTATTTTTCCTTAGTAAGCAATTGACAACGTAAAATTTGGGGTGCCTCATGGTATCATAAAAAGCGCCATACTCAGATGTAACAAATAACATTAATAGTATATCAGAACATATCTCCATACCAGAATCTCATTGGAACATTTTAGTATTACCCTATCAATATCTTTACATTGAAAAGCTTATTGTGATGCTTTATTAGGGAAACAGTGATTAGTACTACACAGGTTTACTGCTTCTACTAACAGATAATCTGAATATTTAAGTTTTTGACAGCTTATGATTTTTATCAAATGCTTTGATTTAGTAAGCAATCGACAACGTAAAATTTGGGGTGCCTCATGGTATCATAAAAAGCACCATACTCAGATGTAACAAATAACATTAATAGTATATCAGAACATATCTCCATACCAGAATCTCATTGGAACATTTTAGTATTACCCTATCAATATCTTTACATTGAAAAGCTTATTGTGATGCTTTATTAGGGAAACAGTGATTAGTACTACACAGGTTTACTGCTTCTACTAACAGATAATATGAATATTTAAGTTTTTGACAGCTTATGCTTTTTATCAAATGCTTTGATTAGCTTATAGTTGCGTATGTGTCAATATACAAACCATAGTTTAGGTTTACGAAATGGACAAATTATGCTAATATGAGTGCCATTTGCCTATAAACCATTACAAGGAACAACAACTAATCATGATTCAAATTTATGCAAGTCAACACTTTCATTCCGTTCACGAATTCATATCATGATAGGACCCTCAATTATTCTTCTCTGTTTGGATGTTGGATTATACTTATACCCATCAAAATAAACTGTTTTGCCTATATTATGCTGCCATATAGTATCAAAGTTTAGGCAGTGTGGTAAATAGTTATATGGCAATGTTTTACACAAACCAAGCTGAATCATTATCGACTTGGTGCATGTAACAGCACTTAGAGGTTACACATATATAGTTAGTGGTGCTTGTCATATGTTTTTTATTATTCATCCTCACAACTTTACTAATAAGATCCATCAGAATTTTTGTGTTTGTTGGCAAAGGCAAAAGATTCTTTTTTTCTTTTGTGCCCAAAAGAACAATGGAAGAAATAAGTTTCCTCGCATCAATTTATCAGAACTTTACTAATGACATGCCTTTGATAATCTTCAACGTTCAAGAACATTTTAATTTATGTGAGCAAAATCAAACCATCAAATGCACCAAAGTGGTATTGCGAAAGAGTATTGTTTATGTTGTATCTCGATCATATTTCTTTTACACTATATCGTATACTCACATCTAATGCTTTTATTAAAGAACAAATTAAGGGCTTAACAACGGTGGTTGGGAAGAGATCAGAATATGATTTTGTGACTTTTAGGGGACAAGGGTCATATTAATTTTATAAGCTGATGACGTATAACGGTACGGTAGGCTTTTGGGCCTAGGTCGTACCATTACATTTGGGCCTCGGCCCAACTGAACAAATAACAAGCATAACGGCCCGGAACTAAGCCCAGCATCATACTGGCCACGTCCTGGATGCAATAAGACGGATGCAGATGGTTCAGCAGGCCGCTTCAGCAGGACATCTACGGATCAGTTCACGTCCGCAGAAGGAAATCCGCGTCTGCGGTCACAATAACTGCGAAATACCAGGAAATCCTAGTACTAGACTTGCCTATAAAAGGAATCCTCTGACACCCCAAATAGTACAATTTTCTGACTATTCCCAATACACACACATACTTCTGACAACACGTTTTCTTACTCTCACGCCGGAGTCTAATCGTGGGGTCCGTCCCTACGGTAAGGCTAATGGTTTACTTTCACTTGTGTAGGAACTCATATCAACTACTTTGTTTAGTACAAGATCTAATCCCAAAAGAGCTTGAAGGTTCAACCCAACAAGTGATCCAAACCCACTTGATACCCCATTAAATATTTTGTACTAACAAGTTGGCGCCATCCGTGGGACCAGTACACAACTGCGTTTCTTAAAATACTCACCGTGAGCGAACAAGCAGAGCTTAATCTCAGCCCACCCACGTCCGCCGTGCAAAACACAGTGGGAAAAGGGAATGAGCAAACCTCAAAAAACACAGACATGCCCGCGTTTGACGCAGCCCTTCGGGAGTACTGCGACAAGCATTATCATCAGTTGTTACCAATAATAGCTTAAAAAGTTCACCAACAGAAAGTGCAGCAGGAAAAATTGAAAGAAGTAAAGGCTCGTCTTAATTTTTAAGGGTGTTCACAACACTCCGATTCCAGAACACTAAACATAAGAGGGGAACATCAAAGAGGACGAAGGTCCAGACGTTCCCGAAGCATGTTTGAAAACCCTAAATGCACCAACGTCTTTTCCAGGATAAGACGTGATAGGTCAGAATCGCCTAAGCATAAGCCGGGAGAAAGGGGAAGAAGGGATGGAGGAGTATTTAATAGGTTGGGAGGTAAGGGAAAGAGTGTGTCCGCACATTCGGAAAGCCGTTACCAAAGTTCCCGCTTAAAAAGAATGGAATCCGTTCCCAGAAAACGTCACCATGAAGGAACGTGTTCACGAAGGATAGAGATGCTCTCCAAAAGTGAAAATAGTGTAGGAGGACACTGGAAGTCAAAATCGAAAAATCAAAAGTCAAGCATTGAAGATGATGACTTATCACAACCATGGGTGTGTGAGGAAACAGATCCCTTCACACCCCGTATCCGCTACTTCGAATTACCAAAAAAGATCCGGATGCTAAGTAACGTAAAAACGTATGACGGAAGTGATGATCCGAAAGATCACTTAAAAAAATTTCAAGCTGCTGCAAAGATGGAATGTTGGACAATGCCAACATGGTGCCACATGTTCAATTCTACACTCATCAAATCCGCTAGGATATGGTTTGATGTCCTACTTCCAGAATCCATAGATAGTTATTGTAACATCCCAAAACCGATTTTTAAGTATTTTATGACAAGAATGCCACGTGAATGAGTTTGACTATGACTTTTATAAGTTAAAGGTCTCTCGTGATTGGTTAGTCAAACCCAATAGTCAAACTTAAGTTAAATGTTAGTCAAAGTGGTTAGTATATGTTTAGAGAAGGTGTGATGTGGACCTCCAAGATTAAGACGAAAACTAACTTGAGGGACCTAGTTGCCAAAAATCCTAAAAATTGGTACTATGAACCTCTACGGTTTTTAGTACTTGACCACTCCATGTTTTAGTCCAACAGGGGTGGGTAGTTTATTAGCCTACAGGGGTCATTCTTGCCAGAATTGCAAACTTGTGCCATATTTATGAGATATAATCTCATATCTTCCATAATATTCTAGAATTTAATAGTTGGTGTGTGTGTGTCGTGAGATAGAGAAAGGAGAGAAGAACAAATATTTTACAAATGCTGAATTAAGTGTGGAATAATATTCTAACCCAAGAAATAGGTCCATGGAAATCATCCATCACAAGTAAGTAAGCTTAATTAATGTTTAATCACAAGTTATGAGTTAGGGTTTATGTACCCAATTTGGGGGTTTTAGGTAAAAAGTGTTTTAAAGCAAAGAAATGATGTTATAATAATCATGGGTTAAGTTGTATTGAATAAAGTAAGTAATTTTATGGGGGTTTGTGATATGATCATGACTTGATCATACAAAGGTTAGTATTGAGATGGTTATATATTGGGTAAGGCTAGAAACCCCTTTAATTGTTAAGTTTATAAAGTTTTTAAGTTTATAAAGAGGATTATTATTATTATTATTATTATTATTATTATTATTATTATTATTATTATTATTATTATTATTAAGCTTAGCTTGGAGCTAAGGTAAGTAAAATGATTATAACATGTTGTTATATTGAATTTTGATATATATGTATTATGTGTATGATTGAACTATGGTAAAGGATGTTTGGATTTATGGTGTTGAATTAAAGAAGAATGAGGAGCTAGTTCGCCTACCTAGCCAAGTATGTGTTAGACTAGCGTGGAACTAGTTATGGTATATGTTAGACTAGCGTAGAACTAGTTATGGTATGTGATGACTAGATGAGTTGTTATAAAGATGGTTTAAGTAATGATATTTGTGTTATAATATGAATGTTAATGGTATAAGTGCTTTATGCAAGCGATGATATGATTTAGTCCTTTGGACTACAAATAGAATGAATGTAATGCTTATATGGATGAATGAAGTATAATGCCATGTTATTACTCATTTTACTTACTAAGTGAAAGCTTATGTTTTTAAGTTGCAATGTTTTGTAGGTCTAATGTGAAGAAGGTAAGGCCTTGGAATAAGGCACATGGCTTATGAGAGTATATGTTGGAATATGCATATGAAGTAAGTGTTAGTAGCTGAGCTTAAATTGATGTTGAACCCCCAAGTAAAGTAAAATGGTTTGTAAATGTTCTTGTCAAGTGTTAAGGTCTTTTGTATGGTCTTGTTATATAAATTGATGCAAATGGGTCAAAAGAGGAATGTAGAACGGGTCAAAACAAGGCGTTTGGCATCGCAAAGTATACATTTTGGGTCGTTTAGACCGTAAATGTTTATGAAAATGATGTAATATATTAGTTTAATGAATTCTGGAAGTTTTCATGTAATGTCATGTTATCAAGGTTGTTTTCCAGAAAAATAGGTCAAAGTGCACCAAAGGAGTGTGTAGAAAATGGGTCATATTGTTTTGGTTGTAAAAACTAAACCGTAAAGAGTTAGAAGGCGTGCCACCTGCCGTTTCGAAGATAATTGAGTCTAGTTTCAGTTAGTAATGCTTCCAAGAGGTGAATGATAATCTATTTTGTTTAGTTTATAAAAAAGTGACAGCAGGTCTGTTTTGGTATGTCGTTTTCTAGAAAAGTTTTTAATTTTTGGTCAAATTTCGAGTCGGAAAGGGGCGTTTCAACTTGGTATCAGAGCTTCGGTCTAAGTGAAGTAGGTTTTGATGATATGTTGCCTAAACTTAGACCACTCGTAGATGCATATGCCGTAAGTGTAAGTAGCGTGGAATGTGAATGCCTTAGTTATAAGGTAGTTAGTACTTGCGACGTGATTATGATGATGCCTAGACATTTACTGATTATGCCCTATGTTATTTTGTCATAGACTAAATGATTATGATTTCCAGTAAGAGTATAAAACACTTATTGGAGAAGTGTCAAGTGTGGAAATACATGTTTATATGATATAAAGTCTATGGTAGTTATTTATATGTCTAAGTAGCACATGTTGTGTATGATAATACGAGCTTATGAAGTATTTGATGCTAAGTAAAATGCTTGAAATTGCATTTTTGATAAGACGTGAATAAAATATGTGAATAGGGGGCAAGTGAATGTATAAAAGCTTGTATTATGGAAAGTTGCTTAAGCTAAAATTGCTTATGTATTGAAATTAGATTCTTATATGCATTCTAATTAGATGAATGGTTAAGGTATGTTAAATCATGTTATCTAGAGAACATGATAATTATAATATGATAGCAAGGTATTAATAAGTGTGATATGCTTGTAAATGATAATATGGTATGATTTGAATTTGTTATAACATGAAGTGTTAGACATTGAGTTAAGTGAATGGGATTAGATTGTGATTTATGACCAATGTATGGTCTAATCATAATATATGTCTATTGTTGAACTTGAGAAGGGTTGCCTTTGAAATAAAATGTGAAATATTAAAGTAATGATGAGACATGTTATATAGAAACGCGTCGAGTAAGTCGCGGTAGCGAAATATGGATGAATATATTGGATGAAAGCATTGCACTAGAATCCTTTAAAGATATAAAATGTGCTAGGTGAATTGTAAAACATGATTAAAATCAAGTAGTTATATGAGAAAGCGTATGATGCATATAATGAGATTATTTGGTATAATATAGAATAAACCTATGTAAGGTTTATAAGGGAAAGAGTCGAGTGGACTAAAAAGGATGCATTGACATAAAAATTAAATAAGTTGTCAACCAAAGGTTGACAAGATAATGATAAATGCATTGTGAGAATGCATATGAATTATGTAAGATATGAAATTGATGAGTATCATATAGATCTTGTCCTAGATAATGAAATGTGATGAGATTGCGTAAGGCAATAAGATTTTGAAAATGAAATGTACTTGATTAGAAAAGTACACGGTTGATGATTAAGTATAGAATGATATAAGTAAAGTAGCTTGGATCCAATGCTCTAGTTTTGGTATCCCTCGGGATAGCCTAGCTTGCCTTTATGGCATGGATGTGATAGCTTGCCTTTATAGCATGGATGTAATAGCTTGCCTTTATGGCATGGAATATAATAGCTTGCCTTTATGGCATGGAATGTGATAGCTTGCCTTAATGGCTTGGAATGTGATAGCTTGCCTCATGGCATGGAATGTGATAGCTTGCCTTTATGGCATGGAATGTGATAGCTTGCCTTCATGGCATAGAATGTGATAGCTTGACTTCATGGCATGGAATGTGATAGCTTGCCTTCATGGCATGAATGTGATAGCTTGTCTTCATGACATGGTTGATAAGCTTGCCTTTATGGCATGGTTACTAGCTTTCTTTCGTGGCATGGATGGAACAGTTAATGAGATTAGATCCAAGGCTAGAAATGATGAAATCAGAAATGTAAAATTCATTGACATGGGATCAATGAAAGAAAAGATGAAAATGTAGACAGGTATGCGTGTTATATCAGAAATGATTAAGTAGGATGATTTATAATCTCTTTATTTAAATGGATTAGGACGCCTCTGCATTTAATTAAAGAAATTGTAAATCACCTAATCATGAATTTATAATTTTTATTTACACAGATTGGGACGCCTTTTTATGTAAATAATGAATTATAAATGAGTGGGCTTATGTGTATCCGATATGGCATGAGTACGTTTGAAGAAATAGAAAATGAGAACTAAAAATGAAGTTATGTGTTAAGTTGAAATGTTTTTCGGGTAAGTAATTCCCAAAATTTAAAAGAAAGTTGCTTATGAAATGCATAGAGTTAGACTTGTAGGTACCATTTAGATGGTACTTGAGATAATTTGTAAATAAGTTACCGGTTTTTAAGATAAGAAAATTTGGCGTAGATTAAGAAAATCCAGGAAAGTTACGTATTTGTATTAAGAAGAATGAGGAAGGAAACGGTAAGTGACTTTAGGTCATATTTGTACCTTAATGAATGATGGTCAATAATGATGGGTTTTGGCTTATATAATAACTATTAAATTTTCCATGTGACATGTAATTTTTGTGAAAAAGTTAATAAAATAATAGCTTAGCAATAGTGAAATGTCACTTAAATGATGTTTGTCATTAGAAAGAAATAGAAAGAACGAGGTGTTATAGTGCGTTAAAGGAATTGTTGAATAACTTTGTTAGAATGTGAAAGTATTAGTTAATGTTTGACTTATGTAAAATCAAAATGATATAGTTCTCTCAAGGGACGTATAGTCCTTGATTAAAAATGTAGAATAAAATGATAAAGAGTGTTGATGTGATAGAAATAAGCAAGAAGTATAATGGGTTAAGGGTAATTAAAGGTGTTATAGCATGGATAGGGTTGCAAAACCATATAGGTTGATGCAACTAGTTGAGTATATATTTAAAAGTGTTAAAATGAATGAGAGGTTAAGTATAAACAAATTGTGGTTAATAATAGATGAAGCGATTTCAAGGACGAAATCTAAATAAGGGGATAGAATTATAACATCCCAAAATTGGTTTTTAAGTATTTTATGACAAGAATGCCACGTGAATGAGTTTGACTATGACTTTTATAAGTTAAAGGCCTCTCGTGATTGGTTAGTCAAACCCGATAGTCAAACTTAAGTTAAATGTTAGTCAAAGTGGTTATATATGTAGTATGAGAAGTATTTTGTATGAATGAAATATGTGCCTCAGGATTCCTCCAATGGCTTGGAAGAATAAGGTAGTGTAAGATTACGGAATCTTTAGTGATATTAAAGTTGTTGCGACACTAAACACAATTGCTGACAACCTATAGGTATCAAAGTGATTTTGATTTACATTGGGTCGAGACAACCCCAAAAAGTTACTAGACAGAAAGTTGAGTTCTCTGGTAGGAAATCATAAGTTGCAATGGATCAAGTCGGAGGGTTATGAAAAGCTAAAGAGTCTAATGCTTAGTGATTCATGTTTTCTAATTGATAAAGGATTAAAGGAAATAAAAAGATGGACCTCCTAGAGCACTTATATGCGTTTATGTTGCTACAAAAATTTAAAAAAGTAGCATAATCAGAGAGATGTTTGTAACATCTCAAAATTGGTTTTTAAAGTATTTCATGACAAGAATGCCACGAGAATGAATAGACAATGACTATTATAAGTTAAAGGCCTCTCTGATTGGTTTAGTCAAACCCTATGAGTCTAACTAAGTTAAATAGATAGTCAAAGTGTGTTAGTATATGTTTATGAGAAGTTATTATGTACCCAAGGTATTAAGAAAAAAGAACTTGAGGGACCTAAGTTTTGCCAAAAATCCTAAACTGGTACTAAATCCTCTAGGTTATTTAAGTACTATAACCTCCATGGTTTAGCCAGCAGGGACCATATCTTGCCTAGAATTAGCAAACTTGTCCATATTATATAAGATTATAATCTCATATCTTTTCATAAAAATCCAGATATTTAGATAGTATGGTGTGTTGTAGTCTTGTGATGAGGTGAGACAGGAGGGAAAAAAAATATTATTTCCAAAAACTAAATATGAGTAGGAATAATGTTCAGAACACAAGAAATATGTCCACACAATCATCTATCATCAAGTAGTAAGGCTTAATTAATGTTTAATTACAAAGTTATGAGTTAGGGTTTATGTACCCAATTTGGGAGTTTTGGGTAAAAAGTGTTTTAAAGCAAAGATATGATGTTATAATAATCATGGGTTAAGTTGTATTGAATAAAGTAAGTAATTTCAAGGGGTTTTGTGATATGATCATGACTGGATCATACAAAGGTTAGTATTGAGATGGGTATGTATTGGGTAAGGCTAGAAACCTCTTTAATTGTTAAATTTATATAGTTTTTATGATTTGTGATTATTCATGGTTAGGGTCTAAGAGGAGGATGATGATGATGATGATTATTAATAAGCTTAGCTTGAAGCTAAGGTAAGTAAAATGATTATAACATGTTGTTGTATTGAATTTTGATATATATGTGTTATGTGTATGATTGAACTATGGTAAAGGATGTTTGGATTTATGGTGTTGAATTAAAGAAGAATGAGGAGCTAGTTGGCCTAACTAGCCAAGTATGTGTTAGACTAGCATGGAACTAGTTAAGATATGTGATGACTAGATGAGTTGTTATAAAGATGGTTTAAGTAATGATATTTGTGTTATAATGTGAATGTTAATGGCATAAGTGCTTTATGCAAGCGATGATATGATTTAGTCCTTTGGACTACAAATAGAATGAATGTAATGCTTATATGGATGAATGAAGTATAATGTCATGTTATTACTCATTTTACTTACTAAGCAAAAGCTTACGTGTTTAAGTTGCAATGTTTTGTAGGTCTAATGTGAAGAAGGTAAGTAAAGTAAAATGGTTTGTAAATGTTCTTGTCAAGTGTTAAGGTCTTTTGTATGGTCTTGTTATATAAATTGATGCAAATGGGTCAAAAGAGGAATGTAGAACGGGTCAAAATGGGGCGTTTGGCAAACCCCGCAAAGTATATGTTTTGGGTCGTTTAGACCGTGAATGTTTATGGAAATGATGTAATATATTAGCTTAATGAATTTTAGAAGTTTTCATGTAATATCATGTTATCAAGGTTGTTTTCCGGAAAAATGGGTCAAAGTGCACCAGAGTGTGTAGAAAATGGGTCATGTTGTTTTGGTTGTAAGAACTAAACCGTAAAGAGTTAGAAGGCGTGCCACCCGCTGTTTCAAAGATAATTGAGTCTAGTTTAAGTTAGTAATATTTCTAAGAGGTGAATGATAATCTATTTTACTTATTTTATAAAAGAGCGACAGCAGGTCTGTTTTGGTATGTCGTTTTCGCGATTTTTTTTTTATTTTTGGTCAAATTTAGAGTCGGGAAAGGGGTGTTTCATTGTTGTTGTGACATGTGTCTTGGTTCATAGGTCGAAATGTTGGTAGGAAACTCATTAAATAGCTTCAGTCTTATTTCGTTGTCTAGCTAATGCAAATTCTTGAGGACAAGAATATTTTATAGAGTGGGGGTATTGTTGAAGGTTTTACAAGTTCGGATTGAAGTTTAGAATAATGGAATACTAGGTTAAGCCACATGAGGAGTGTTAGTATACGGTGTTAATATAGTGGGAAGATGGGTCAGAACTCAAGCTGAAGTTTTTAGAAACTAAAGGGCGTGTTTGGCAGCTAAAGTTTTTCTAAAACTAAAGGGGATGTTCTACACGTGCAAACTCATAAACTGAAGCTGAAGCTTTTAGTAATTGAAGCTTAGGACTGAAGTTTAGAAACTGATGATTTTAGTAACTGAAGCTTAACACTGGAGTTTAGAAACTGAAGCTTAGGAACTGAAGCTTGCTTATTAGTTTTCTTATTAGTTTGCAGATCTTGAGGTCAAGATCATTTTAAGGGGAGTGGATTGATAAGCTACGTTTAGTTAAAAGTTGATTGTGACACATGAGGTGCACGAGTTTGGTCTAAACCCAGACATGTGAGGTGTACTTGTTCTTTTCCACTCTTAGCTTTAACCAACTTTCCCGCCAAAACCATCCCTTTAAATATCAGTTGTCATTCTCATTTGTAGCCAGCTTATTGATTGTAATCATTTTCTCCCTTCATTCCAATATCATTGTAATCGTTCAGTTACAAATAATCAATCCAGGAACCTACATTTTGATCTTGATTCTTATTTGCGATAGATCCTGATTAGTGATCTTAACAACTTCGAGAAATCCTGGTTGTTATTACTATCTGTTACGTTTTTGTACTTATCAAGCACTCTTTTAAAAAAAATTATCAACACAAATCGCTCATGTATAATTGACGTTTTATAATAAATATGAACCTGCTTATCTTCTTTAAGGACCAAAGGATGTCCTGGAGAGAGAAAATATCTTCGAGTTTCATTGTACACCTCTAGCTACGACTGATGAATGACATGGTTCCCATCACAGCTTCTTCGTCTAGCCTTACTAAATAGATCCTTTATGGGCAAAACCATTACACCCGAATTAACCGAGCCATACCTTCCTTGCAAAATTAGTTACCTGATACAAATAATATGCAATTATTATTTGAAAATTTGTTGAAGCAGGCACGCCTTGTGAACACAACCACATTTGGCCACATTAACACAACAATAAAAACATGATTATAAACAATAAAGATAAGCGATCGTACCTGGTAATGAGTTACTTGAATATGCCAAGCTAAAAATATTTAAAAGAATTAGTTAGCCCAAAAGATATAATTACAACTTCTTACCCTTAGTTTGCTTATTATTGTGATTCCAGATTACCCTTATTGATGTTGCAGCCAAACTGACGTACCAAGAGGCTGCAAACCATGTTGGGATTCTATCGCTGAGTAAATTTTCAGCTCTTTTCTGTTGCTCCATAAGTGATTTGCATGCCTTGGCGTCTGCAGAAGTTGCGTAGTACCGGACTCAAAAATACATGCACGAACCCAAAAATGATATCGTTTGTGAATCATAATAATTCTATTAGTGTCACTGCATCTTTTGCACAAACCCAAAAAAGCTTACTGTAATCATTCCTAATAGACAATAAATATAGCATTTATGAATCACAGTAATCCTATAAGCGTCTACTTGCACAGCTTATGTTGCTTAGGAATCTGGAAGGCCTTGATGGGTTCAACACTTGTCTCCTACAGTTTTGTTTTGACAAAATTCCACTTATTAGATCAACTTTATGGAAGTTAATAAACTTCAAGGATAGTAGTTTTGCTAGCTTCAAGGATAGTAGTTTCACTATAATAAACTAATCTCCAATCAAATTTTAACAATTCCAAATCTATACATTTCCAAAAACATAACTAACCACATAAAAAATACAATCTTTAACTAAAAAATTGAATATAAGGTCAGAAACACATTTAAAACTAACCACGACATCCATATTATATCAGTAGCCACTCTAATCAACTAATCTCCGATCAAAATTTGATGATTCGAAATACATTTATACTAATTATAACAGTTTAACATCACAAACTCTCAACACTTGAACCAAAAACACAAAAACCCAAACTTTACCTCATAAAACTCAAAACCAATGTGAAAACACATAGCCTTGCGCAAACCCACATCACTAATCAACTAAATTGACAAACTTTATACCTTTAGACTTTGACCGAATATGTAAAAACCTAAACTTTACCTAAAAAAATGATTACAGCAACAAAGACACATTACACACACCCCATAATCCAAATCGATACCTTTAACCATGCTAATAAACTAAATTCAATTAGTTTAACTTGAACCAAAAACATAAAAAACCCAAACTTTACCTCAAAAAACACAAAACCAACGTCGAAAACACATAAACCACTAACCTCATTATCTAAAACTACATCACTAACCCCCTGCTAGCTCTTTGATGCCTTCCGTTGGTTTACAACCTAAATTCAAAAACCCGAAAAAACCCAAAATTACACATTAGAATCATCACTCTAACAACATATTTCTAAAGGATTCCATCAAATTCAACAAAATCATCCAAAAACTAAAAATCAAGCAAAATGAATACACTTTTAGAAAACATAAATAAACCACAATTCATAAATTTCAAAACATAAAAAACACATACATGTAATCAAATCTACGGATCTAGAATCCAAACAACGGACTTATCTTCATCTTGTTTACAGCCTAAAATCAAAAACCCAAAAAAAACCCAAATCTGACATTAAACAAATTTATAAAAAAAACACTGCATTCACCTTGAGTGATTTGGGTTCGATTCTTGTGATTGTTGCTTCTACCTTATCTGCTTCAGCGTGTTCTCCCCCAAAAACGCGCCTTGAATAATAACCCCTAAAATTTGCCAAAAAATAAAAGATTGTAAATTTTTGGATAAAAATAGGGTTATTGTCTACCTCACACTTACAAATAGATAGTTATAACTTTATTCAATGGGAGCTTCGATCTTCAGTTTTATCTAACTTTTTTTTTGATTTTGCGATGAATTTTTCATTGTGTCTCAGTCGAGAGAGAAAACACATAGATGTTTTAGGTTATATGTGTGTTTTTTAAGTGTATATGTTGGACGGAAGAAGAACACGTGTCCCAGAGTTAAGATACGTATTTTGTTATCAAACTAATATTATATTGTAGATAGTACTGTAGCACAATAATAAATTATTAGTTACTGTAGATTATGTGAGTGGGCTTAAAGTATGTCTAATGTTATATATTATTAATATAAATATAATAAATTAATATATTATATATAATAATATATTTTCTCCCTTATTATTTTCTCAAACATTTCTTAAGTCTTTCAAACAATTCTCAAATCCTATATCCCGCATATAATTTTGCATATTTTAGTAATTTGTGCCTCATTTTAATATTCATAACCGTTAGACGAGTCATTGGTCCAAGCCCGATTGTGGGCTTATGGTCTATTAGATTTAGAGTTTTGATTATGTTGCTTATTATCAAAGCTATATATTTAGTATAAATACATATGCTCTCTCATACGTAAGACATTCAATCAATAATAATAAATCTCTTTGATATTTTACATGGTATCACAGCTTTAGGTAAGATCCACCAACAAAAATTGCTATCATCCGGTCATCGGCTAATTGTCGGTGATCCGGAGGGATCCCTTTTTTTTGCTTTATTGTTTTTGTTTATTTAGGATTTCATTTTCGTATTAAATTCATAAATCTTGAACCCTAGCCGTCAAAATGCACAAAATATGTTGAGTTGCATTCGATCAACCATATTTTTTTCTTCCTCATCTAATTGTTTTCGTTGTCGAAGATCAAGGTCGTTGACAACAAAATTGACCACCAAATTGTCGCTCCCTCCTAAAGGCAAATTAAGCCATGACGTAAAAAACGTCATAAAAATGGAGGAAACCACGAAGCAGTATACAATTATGTTTTCAAATACAAGTCCATCTCTGTGCAAACAATCAACGAAGAAGAGAAGAAAGAAAGAAGAAGAGAAGAATGAGGCGATTTCAACATTCTATCCAGTTTGTCTGTCCGAAAGACTCCCGTCAAACTGCGAGGGAGTGTTAGACGAGTTAGAGCTTGTGGCCCAAGCTCTGATACCATGTAAAATACCAAAGAGATTTATTATTATTGATTAAATGTCTTACATATGAGATACCATATACATTTATACTAAATATATAGTTTGATAATAAGCAACCTAATTGAAACCCTAAATCTAATGGACCACAAGCCCACGATCGAGCTTAGGCCAATGACCCGTCTAACAATAACGACATGTATACAAAGTTCCTAACATTGCGAGTAGTTTAATTTACTAATAACAAATAATTTTCTTTTATAATATATAAAAAACAGGCTATATACTCTATCCACCCCAAAATTATTGTCCTACGACAAAAAACACACAGTTAAAAAATACATTTATTACTGCTCTTTCTTACTTTTTAGCACAATGACAGTTTTACTTTTAGCTAATCAATTAAAGTCTTTTTTAAAGTTTATTATTATAATTTTAAACAAGGGTAATATAGTTGACTTGATCAAAGTTCCCTATTTATTCTTAGTAGTTGACAATTAAATTAGGACATTCAAAAAAGTCATGGACTATTAATTTGAGACGGAGGAAGTATTAGATTTATAAAATTAAAAATTAGATTAACTACTTTTTAGAAGTTGAGAACTAACTTGTAAATTATATTGCCCTATCATATTAACATAATTTAATGCTTAGATGCCTAGGTACCGTAACGTGAAACTCGCGCTAGTTCGAGGTGGAAGGAATCTGGCATCACCAATTTGCATGCCATGATACCCCATCGTGCTTGAGTGAGTGGGAAACTGAGTGCATAAGCGCGCCTAGTTTGTAAAAAGAGGAAAAACAATTGAGCCGTATCCTCCAACGAGCGAAAGTTTTAAAAATTTGATTTTTTTTGTTAATAATAAAAAATAAACACCACTTTACACTATATATATCCGTGTACACTATCATTTTACATACAATTCACTTCCAATATCACACAATTAAATACAAACACTAGCAAAAAATGTATCAAAACCCAAACGACCCGTTTTATCAAAACCTTCTCAATTTTTCTTCGTCATAACAATCGTCCTCCTCAAATCCGGATACAGCTTCATCATAACACTTGATATCTTCCTCTCGATTTCCTCCGGATGGTACCCAATATGTTATGCCGACGTACACACAAGATCAACTATATCAACAACAACTTACTTATCGTCAAAACCAACAACTCAGCATCAACTTTCAAAATCTCCAAAGTAATCCACAACAATTCTAGGATTCACAACAATCCAACGATCATAATCACGACCACCACCATAACAAACACAACCATCACAACTACCTACACAAGATCCATGACCAAAACATAAAGGAAAACGAGCCGCCAAAAAATCCTCAGTTGACATTTTCATGGAAGATGAAGAGGAGACAAAAGAATACAACAACAAACCCGTTGGACAAGAGCGAAAGAAATTTTCCTAGCTAAGTGTTGGGTCAGTGTCTTAGAGAATAACGAGATCAGCTCTGACTATGGTCTCGACTCGTTTTGGTGGCAAGTTCTCGAAGACTTTTGTTAGTGTACATATTACGATATTTAATCTAAACATTCTCGTTTGTTTTGATAATGACAAACATGTAACTTGTAATACTTAAATGTAAAGTGTACAAGTTACTAGTAATCATATTTTGTCTCAACATACATCAACACATCTCGACGTCTCAAGTACTCATATGTTACAACACAGGTTCGTACATGTTTGTTATGTTGCATTATGATCAAACCTCATTTCACATTTTACAGTTATAAGTATTTTTATACAAACATTTTAGCAAGTATATAATAGTTAACTTGCACATTTTATTTTGTAAAATATACAAAGTTAACTAAATAAAAATAAAATAGAAAATGATTTCTACAAAAGATTACAAAATCTCTTAAAGATTACAAAATATTTTTTTGGATTTAATGAACAGTAGCCGGTTCCATTGGAGCGTCGCCGGTTTCCTTTGATTTACAAGCCGCTTCCATTGGTGAACAGTAGCCTGTTCCATTCAGCTTTTTCTATAAATAGAGGAGCCTTTTCAATCCGTTTTTATCACTTTTAACACACTTTCTCCACTATTTTTCACACATCTAGATCTATAGGAATGCATTCATAAAACCCTATGATCATAATGCATCTAACTCTCATTTTTGTTGTAAGCATAGACCCGAAATGATCCTCCAAAGCAAGCTTTGAGATCTTGCAATCTACATCTACCACAAAAATTTAAGCACACGAAGATCTACCTCAACAAGCTTGGGAAACTTGTGATCTTTCATCATAGAAGACTAACCTCATCATGCGTTGTGATCTTGATGCTTGATGTGTCGACACTCACACATAACAAGAGAACACCACCAAACTCTAGAATAAATGGGAAAATCCTGGGATATGTATCAACTCTTGTATCACTTATTTTAATTTAGATAGTTTATGTGTTTGTTCCATAAAACACTAGGATTGTTATTGTTGGGCCATAAAACATAAATTTTTGGTTGTACCCAAAGAAGGTATCGAATTTAGCATTTGTACCAGGATAAACTGTAATGGACGATGGGTTGGTTCCCCTTGTTAGGCCTCGATATTTAGACTTTGTACCAGATAAAATGTAAGTGACGTTGTGTAAGGTTTTCTCCGCCGAGAATGGAGCTTGTTGATTTAGCGATGTAACTCTTAAGTTGGGTACTCGGGGAGTGGAGTAGGGCGGATATGACTTCCATACCGGCCCTATAAATCAATGTTGTTCGTTTTGCTTTATCTTTATACATAATCCGTTATTTTCTCTTTACTTGTTAATAAGTTTATGTTGTGGCTAGATGTTTATGGTTGTGTTGTGACTACTTGCTTATTCTATGTTTTCATTATTCATATAGTCATAGACTATATTTGGTACTTTGCATATTATGTTAAATTTGATCAGGTATTTGATACAAAAGTTTTAAGATTTTAATCAGAAACGTATTCACCCCTCTACGTTTTCGACAATTGGTATCAAAGCCATGCGGCTCTAGTTTTTAAAACAAATGGATTTCAAAATCGAGTATGATCCATGTATTGAATTATTCGAAAAGCAGGACTTAATATGAAAAGTATGTCATTGTTTTACTCTTAGATGTTTTGATTGTTGAATATCTTTTTTATACAAGCTTGAATAATGACTAAAATTTGATATATAAGTTTACCATAAAGACTACCAAGTTTTAAACATTTTTGTCGGGTCTAAATATGCGTTTTTGGAAAAATCGATCAGACCGGCGGTTCCTTTCGTTAACAAAGCCGGTTCCTATCTGAAAAGGAACCGGCGGACCCGGTTCTATAGTAGGACTTTCGAAATTTTGATCAACTTCAAAAGCTCATAAAATACTAACCGTAAGGCCGTATGAGTTATGCCACCTATCGTTTCGAAGAGAATTGAGTCTATTTTTTAATAAAATGGGTTAAAGAATCTGATTAAGAGTTTAAGTATGTCGAAATTTCAAAATACTATAAAGTGTCCAAAATTTTAAGTTTCGTATTAACATAGAAACTCAACTTTTTAAGTCGGGGCAATTTGGGTTGGTATCTTTTGAACATTGTTACATCCTTCTTTAAAATTAAAGTATTTTGGTCACTAATCAAGCTTGGTATACATCGTCATACTCAACGCAAGGCGAAGAAAAGTATTTTAGTATGCTATGCTAAATGTCTAGTTGCCTTGATTCTGCATTGCTTTATATAGCTTATCATATGCTAATTTTTTTGTTCTATTTGAACTTGTTTAATTTAGTGAAATAGTGTCCCACCTTATCATGTCTTTCATCCGCTAGTTTATCGATTTAGTTTCTTAAAGCATATATATGGTTTTAAAAGGAGTGTTTGGGATAACTCCTAATTTTGTCAAAAATGTATTTCCATAAATGTTTCGTTAACTTATACTTCGTCCGTCCCTAAATAAGTGTCCACTATTGACTTTCAAAGTTGCATTGCTTATATATCTTGATCATATACCTATTTCTAGTTCTATTTGAACTTGTTTATTTATGAAATATATAAGTCTACCTTATCATGTCTTTCATCAGCTAGTTTGTTAATTTAGTTTCTTAAAGCATATATATGGTTTTAAAAGGAGTGTTTGGGATAACTCCTAATTTTGTTAAAAATGTATTTCTGTAAATGTTTCGTTAACTTATATTAGTCATGATGTGATTATAATGTGTGATATGCTATATGATTATTTGTTGCACCTTATTTAGTATTATATACTCTTTGCATCTTATATGTGCTATTGTTGTTGTCATATAACATTAATGTTTGGGATGCCATGTTATTTATGTGTTAGCTAGTCAATTTCATGATTTTGCTCAATGGGGCTTATGCTAGATCTTATGCTCCTCATATAGGCATATATCTCTTTCTTTGCATTTGCTATATCTACATCTTGCATAATCTCAATATTTTGATAAAACATTGAGAATAAGAACTAAGTATGTTAGTTAAGTGTTTTGAAAAATCTTGTCATAAAATTTATGCACATCAAAGTGGGATTGAAAATTTGAATGTTTCATCCGAGATACTCAAGTAATGATGAAGTGTAATGATATCTTGTTGTAGTTTTGAAAAGTATTTTTAAATCATGTCAAAGTAATAAGTTATTGTTTTGGTTAAAACGGGTCAAAACTAGTATTTAGCAAAACCCGTAAAGAACGGTTTTGAGGTTCATTTAGACCAAGTGTGCAATTGATATTGAAGTATATATTTTATAAACAAATTCTGGAAGTTTTGATGTTATGAAGTCGAGTTTCGATCATTTTAGCCATATATATAATCGAGACAAAAAGTTTTGTAAAAAATGGGTCATTTTGGGAATTCCATATAAAATCAACCGTATGGAGTTAGAAGTTGTGCCACCCGCCATTTTAATTGCAATTGAATCTAGATAGTCTCAAAGGTTGATACGTCAGTTTCTAAAATAATAACGAAAGGTCAAGTTTTGATCTTGGCGTTTCCACCAAAAGTTTTAAATATTTTTTGTCTTGTTGAGAGAGGTATTTCAAAAACACTTCATAGTAAAATTATCTACACATTTTGACATCGTCATTTCATCTTGTCAATCCTCTATAACCACAGTTCA
>BQNB010117831.1:0-17213 GCA_026074375.1 Tanacetum coccineum
AAACTTCTCTTGCCATTAATCATTCCAAATCCATTCTCCATTAGTGATCATATCAGCAACAGAAGCCTTCAAATTAAACCTTCCATCATAAATGTCTATGTTGGTAATTATTTGACACAAAGGACCACTTTCACACCACTTGTCAAACCATATTAAAGTATTCTCTCCATTCCCAATCGTATGCTTAATATGTCTTCTAGCCTTACTTTTAAGATTGAGTAAATTCTTCCATGTCCAACTGTCATTTGCTTCAACATCAATTTCCCAAACACCCCTTCCTTTTAATTTAACTATATGGACCCATTTAACCCATAATGTTTCTTTGTTTGCAACAATATTCTAAATATGCTTAGTTAGTAGAACTTTATTCCATGATCCTAAATCTTTGAATCCTAAACCACCTTTTATTTTTGGCTTATAAATAGTTTTCCAAGCAGCTTTACCCCTCACCACATCTCCTTGATTCCATAGAAAACCTTTGAGAATTCTTTCAATGTCCTTCACAATAGATTTTGGAAGAAGAAATACTGAGGCCTAATATATATGCATAGAACTAAGCACAGAAGCAATAAGCTGTACCCTACCAGCATAAGATAAGAACTTATTTTTCCAATCCCCAACTTTGCTTTTCACTTTATCAACCAATTGCTTGCGCTTAGTTTTACCCAATCTCTTGGATATAAGAGGTACTCCAAGGTATCTAGTAGGGAATGAGCCAACTTGGAAAGGCATAATATTAAGAATTCTACACTTTTCACCAATATCCACATTGCTGAAGTAGATAGTACTCTTGTTCATGTTTGGTTTGAGACATGAGACTTTGCTAAACAGATCCAAAGCTTCCTTAATAGCAATGACTGATTCTTCACTACCATGACATAAAACCAACAAGTCATCAGCAAAACAAAGGTGAGTAAGCTTCATTTCCTTGCAACCAGCATGGTATTTGAAATTCTTAGCTTGCTGAATTTTACTATTCATGATTAAAGTAAAGACTTCCATCAATGTGAACAAATATGAAGAAATGGGATCACTCTGTCTTAATCCTCTCCCCTTTTTGAAATTACCATGACTTTCTCCATTAATATTGATAGACAATGATGTAGAAGTGATACATGTGCAGATCCACTCAATCATTCTATCATGGAATCTAAACATTCTTAGGATATTTCTAAGGAACTCCCAGCTAACAGTATCATAAGCCTTGGCTATATCATTCTTTAAAGAGCATATCTTTAAACCCCATTTTCTGTTGTAACCTTTAAGCAATTCCCGAGTCATAAGAATCTTGTCCTGAATACTTCTCCCCTGGATAAAAGCACTCTGATTTAAGCTGACCTACTTATTCAACCCTTTTTTAATCCTAGAAGTTAAGATCTTGTTGATGCAATTATAAATAACATTGCAGCAGGCTATGGGTCTGAATTCAGTGACATTATTAGGCTGAGCGACTTTAGGAATTAAGGCAATCAAAGTAGAATTAATTTCCTTCAACAATTTCCCATTCTTAAAGAAGTCTTTAATTGCTTGACACACATCCTTGTCCACAACAGCCTAATCTTTTTTGAAGAAACATGTTGAATAGCCATCTGGTCCAGAAGCTTTGTAGTCACTAATATCAAACATAGCATTCTTTATTTCCTTATCAGTAACATCCTTAACCATTTATAAAGCTTCATCATGAGATAGAGTATTAGTAAAAATGCCTTCTAGCTCACCAAGAGGCTCCACATGTTGAGACTGACCAAGAAATTTCTCAAAATGCTTAACAAACTCAGTAACAATATCATTTCCTTCAACAACAACACCTTGAATATTATTGATACTCATTATCCTATTTTTGTTTCTTTTGCTCTTGACCACTTTATGGAAATAAGTTGTGATCCTATCCCCTTCATTAAGCCACTCAACTTTGGCCATTTGAAAAAGCAACTTGTCTTCATCAGCCATAGCCTCATTATAATCATTAAGAACAGCAGCAACTATCCTTTTCCTCTCATTATCATAAGGCTGATCATTGACTGCATTTTGAGCATCTTTCAGCTTTTCTCTTAAAATGACTACATTGTCAAAGATATTCCTATTCTTCTAAGCCAAAATCTTCAATTTAATCTTTAGCATCTTTAACCTCTTTACTACTTTGAACATACTGCAACCATTAACTTTCTCATTCCAGCTTTGCTCTACCATAGGAAGGAAATCCTCTTTTTCAGCCACAAAGTTTGCAAATTTGAAAGATCTCTTCTTTTTACTCATAGCATTTGGAATGACAAGCACTACTGGACTATGATCAGACACAAGAAAAGGGTGAAATATAGCAAAGGCCTTACTATAAGTTCTAATAAACTCCTCATTAGCCATAATTCTGTCTAATTTCTTCATAACACTAGTAGTAGGACTAGATGGTGATTTAATCCAAGTGAAATGTAGACCAGAACTACACACATCTTCAATTTCTAAAGAGTTAACACACTCTATGAACTCTTGCCTATCACCATCAATGGTAGATCTACCAGCAGTATGCTATTAAGATGAAGTGATACATTAAAATCCCCCATTTGAATCCATGGATTGTCACCTATACTATTCTTAGCCATGTCTAACTCTTTCCATAATTCTCTTCTCTCAAAGATGGAATTAGAGGCATATATAAAGCTGCAAAACACTTTACTATGATCTTTAATGTTCTTAATGAGACATAGCATTTGTTGTTTGGATTCATGAATGGCCATCATCCTAACAACATCAGGATTCCATCCTATAAAAATTCTGCACCCACCCATACAGAACCTAGCATTAGATACCCATTCCCATTGGCCAAAAATCCTAGAACAAATTTTAGCCAATTTAGGAATTTTAACATGAGTCTCAATTACTGAAAAAACTTGCAACTTCTCTTCATAAATAAATCTTTTGACTTCTTTTTGTTTTTTATCTTGATTCATACTTCTTATATTCCAAATTCCAATCTTATAATTCATAAAAAAACATCAAAAGAGGATCACAAGTCTAGTTCAATATAGAACTAGACCTCTTATTTATCACATTTGCAGTAACATTCTTAACTGCAAAAGAACTATCCTCTACAACATCTTCTACAATACCCTTCATTCTGTCCATCATCTCATTTTTTTCTTTTTCTCTATCACTATCCCATGATATTTTATAGTATTCCCTCATTTCCTTAGACCAATTCTTCATTTTCCTCAGTGCTAGGGTGTATCTTAATGTTCAAATACTTATCCACAAGCATCGTATCTTTAAGCATGTTTAGGTCTTATATATCATCATCATTAATCTCATTCAACACAGAAAACTTGTTACTACTTCCTCCAACCTCTTTGTTTTTACTATTATGATTATTTTGCTTTGTCAGTCTAGGGAATTCTTCATCAAGACTTCTTTCCTTATTACTTTGATTCTGACCTTTTTCCTTATCAGGCATAATCTTACTTCCATTATGTTTCTGTTGCCAAATTTTATTTTCATTCTCAACCCTCCTACCCATGTATCTATTTTAAGGAATACCTTGTTTACTAACTTCTGCATTCCTGACATTCCTCTTATTTTTATTATGCACAGCCTAAAATTCTAATTCATCTCTTCTTTTCTTCTCCTCTACTTCCTTTTAAGCTAATTCCTCTACAGTTTTCACTCTCTTAGTACATTGATCAAAGTTATGCCCAAACACCTTACAATGACTGCATAAAAGATCTTTCCAATCATACTCAACTTTCACTTTCTTAGTTCCCTTAATCCCCTGATCTTTGTCTCTATATTGAATTTCCACTTCATTCTTAAACCCCTTAACAGCTTCAATTTCTACAAACACCCTAGCAAATTCAGTTCTACCCAACCCATTCTTACAAACATAGCTAGTCATACTATCCATGATCTTAGGTTTACCAATACAGCTAGCAATTGCACTAATTCCTTCATTTGTCCAAGCTTCCATAGGCATATTAACCAATTCGACCCATACTGGTAGTACTTTAGGTTCTATCCTGTCTAAGCCAATTTCAGGATCCCCACTTGTACACTATCAATGGTTTACCATTAACTATCCATGGACTTTTAGTGGCTACTTCAGATAGTCCTTCTTCCTTATTGAACTTAAAAAGCCATCTGCCATTCCCATTGTCAATTATTTCCTTAAATTCATATCTGGCCTACATCCTTCTAAGGTGATAGTTCAACATGGGTAAAGACATATGGTGACCAACACATTGACCACACAATGTTAGCTCCCACTTCTTGCTACCTAATTTGACCATTTCTTCATCAAATACTACAACCTCTTCACCTAAATCATTCAGAACAGTAGGAATGCTTCTTAGATTATTATCCATGCTAGCCTTTGAATTCATAGTCACATGAGCATAAGTCTTAACAAGACTACTATTCTCAGACTCATTTTCCTTATTATCATTCTTCATAGACTTTCCACTAGATTCTAAGCTTATTTCATCCTGCTTAATTTCCTGAACATCAGCATCCAAACACTCCTTATCACTATCCAAACCTTTCTTATCACTACTCAAACTCACAGAATCATTATCAGTTGGCTTATTAATTTCAATACCACTATAATCATCATACCTAGCATTCAGATCTCCCGTCTTATTCATCTCATCATCTAGCTTGTTCTCCATCACATCATTATTCTCATCATTTCCCTCAATATTAATCCTAATTTCATCAATCTTCTTATTATGATCTGAATTAGTCTTATTTTGACTAACATTACTCATAACATGGTCATTATATCTAATCGGAAGCTTAATATTCCGCTTATTAGATCGATTATTAGGCTTTTTCTTATTCGTCATTATTATGAATGAAGTCTACTAATTAAGCCTAAAAAACAAAGAAAAAAATCTATCAAAAAGCAGAATTTTGAGCTTATTGGACTAATCAGTAAACAATTCTAGATCTATTAAGCTAATTATTATCGAAAGATAGAGCTTATTTGAGCTTATTATGAGCTTATTTGTTATTTTTAGGGCCGAAAATGGTGGGAAAAACGGTTGGGGGGAAAAAACTAGAGAGAGAATTTTTTACACACACCTTTTTTTATTTAACCAATTCATATTATCGTAAATGAACTATGAATTGGTTCATATTCATAAAACCAATTATCGTAAATGAACTATGAATTGGTTTTATGAATATGAACCAATACATAGTTCATTTACGATAATATGCTGAATGAACATGTACGCATTAACGACGTGCCTCAAACCATATTAAATTTAGGCGACTATCGTTCATTTTATGCGTAATATATAGAAGCTTGCAAGAATAACTTGTGTTCCTTTTTGGCAACTTGCATACTTTATGCATAAAATCTTAGTTTCAGTTATTCCGTATGTATGTGTATGAATAATTGTTGAGATATACTTATTTTGTAAAACGGTGCAAAAACGTGGATTTTCTTTAGATACGATATAAAATTTTCATTTAGATGTGTGTTACGAAGAACATAAATTAGAAAATTTTCCCTAGTATGTATGAAATCCTTTTCAACTAATTTGTATTCTTTTAGAAACTAAATATTTTGTATTTTTGCTTTCTTAAATCAAATTGTTTATAGGATGAAGATGATAAGTGTGATGTTTACGGTTTTCTTGATCTCGAGCTACCTTGTCAATCTATAAAGATCTTCTTTACGAATTGCATGTTGAGAAACATTTGAAGTAGATCAAAAAGAAAATTGGTAAGCAAGAACTTGGTATAAAGGTTAAAAGTAACATGGGTAGTGAAGATGTTTCAATGGAGGAGATGTACAAGCAATTCAATCCGTTCAAGTCGAAGGCTCAAGTTTATGATAGATTATTGGTTGTTTTTGCTTTCCTCTTGTTAGTACAAAATTCGTGTCGGGTTTGGTAGAGTGCCTCAAGTCTCTTGTCAGGTCGGGCCTTCAAGTGACTTGGATGCTGGATCTTGTATTAGAGCAAGAGAAGTGATGATTTTCTGCACAATTAAAGGTAAACCGTTAGCCTTACCGTGGGGACGGACCCCACGATTAGACTCCGGCATGAGAGTAAGTATTCATATTGTCAGAGTATGTGTCAGATAGAATAAGAATAATTGTGTACCTTTTGAGATGTATTGTGACCCCTATTTATAGGTGTCTAGTACTAGGGTTTCCTAGTATTTCGGTTACTTTAGTAGTGGCCGGAGTGGGTCCCTTGTCGGGCAAGGGTCCGCGACAATCGTGCTGAACGGACGCAGATGTTCTGCGGACGGATCATCTTATTGGTGGATCCGCGGACGGATCGTCTACCAGTGGATCCGCGGACGGATCCCTAGGTCCGGGGCCGAAGCCTCACGCGATATTGGGCTCTACCATGGCCTGTTATTGATAGGTTTAGCCAAAAAGCCCAAGTGATAATGTGGCCCAAGCCCAGAGGCTTGGTATACCTATTATACGTCATCAAGTCCCCCCAGTCTAGTATGATATTGCCCGTGGGCTATTTCATGCGTGCGGTGATCAATGCTAGACTTCTACTTTATTTCTTTCTTGCGTTCTGTTTTTGTGTTGTACGTCTTCTGAGTTGGTGACGCTTCAATTACGTGGAGCGTTGCTGTCCTTTTACCTTCTGACTTGTGACAGCTTTTCACCAGTTTCCATGCGCTTTTCTATCGTCGATTAGGCAAGTGGCACACATGTGGCATCATCCAAGTATCGGTAGGAGTAACTATCCCAAGGTATAAATACCCCTTGTTTTTACTGTTTTTTCTCTTCTCAAAATCTTTCCACCTCCATTGTTAATTTCTTAGCTTTTACCTCTTACTCTTCGTGCGTCACTTTCCTCGTTTTCAGTTTTTTGAGATTCAGGTTAGCATTTATCTTGGTTTTTCTTCAAAATGGCTAATAAACATTCTATCATGACCCGGGAAATGGTAGAGAGCTTTTGCAATAGTTATTATATTCCTGATGAAGTTCATCCTATCGCACCGGGGCGGGATAGGACTATCACCCAATTTCCTGAGGGTAAAGTGGGTGTCTATACTAGGTTATTTGATTACTGTGGCTATAGGATTCCTCTTACCAAGTTTTTTGTATCCGTCCTCAAATATTTCCGTATACATATTTCTCAACTATCCCCCTTTGGCGCCGCTCGCATTTCTCACTTCGAGGTTTTGACACGCGTACTTGATCTTGGTCCGTCGGTAGCTGTTTTTCGTGCATTTTATACGCGTATGTATAGTGACGGATTGTTTTCGTTTGCGAAACGTTCCCTATCGGCTCCTTCTTGTCTCTCGAAGCCTCCGGATTCTATTAAGAACTGGGCGGACCATTTTTTCTGGGTTGATTCCCGAGTGTTTCCTATCTCCGTTCCTTTGTATACTGGGGGCGTGTTGGAGAAGGATCCGGCTCCCCATCTCACTGCTCGTCAAGAGCAAGCTGTTCAGGTCCTTTCTTCTAATAAAGCTCCCTTCCGGCGGTATCCGGAATGCTTCTTAGCTCTTGTGGGTTTAAGTCCTTACTATCCATTTGGTGAAAATACTTATCCAGCTTTTGAGGGACCTGATAGAACGGGTGGGTGAAAATACTTAGCCTTTGTGGGAATGCTCTTTTTTTTATATATATATTTTTTGTGTATGGTGTTTATTCTTTTGGTATTTATTTTGCAGACATGGGTTTGCTTGACTATATCAGGACCGCTGACCCCCGGAAGGTACAAGCGGTAGAAGTTCAGAAAGGGGAGGAGCAAGTGACGTTGTTTGATAGTATAAAACATTGCTTTGTTTCCCTGGATGCTCCTGCTGCGGCACATCAAGCAAGCGGTAGTGGCTCTGGCGCTGGTGCTGAGGTTTCTGTTTCGTCCGCGGAAGGAAATGTTGTTGAAGAGAACGTCATTGATAGTGAGAAGGGCCTTCCGGAGGTGCTTTCTTGGGATTTAATAGACCCAGGTTTTTTGAGTGTGATGTGACTGTGTCGGCTGAGCAAGATGTTGCTCACTAGAAGCGTGACCCGGAGTAGGCCAAGAGAGAAGATGTTGTTAAAGCGAGAAGCGGTGACCCTCCTTCCTGCTATCAAGATTGAGAACAGATAATCCTAGCCTAGCTTATGGGCAAGGGTGGGAAAGTCGATTGGGGCTATGTCTGAGACAGTCCCTCCCGAAAGGCTCCCTTACATTAGGGGCTTCTTCTCCAGCGGACATCCCCACCCATGTTTCCATGCCGAGGTATATTCATGCTTGCCATTTTTCTGACTTTTTCTTTACCTGTACTTAACATTTTTCTTTTTTGCTAGTTCTTGCGCTGCGGATTCCCCCGTGTACACTGCTGCTGATATTGTGACTTCTAGCCGAGGCAAGACGCTTGTTTTATCCACGTCGGGTGTGGGCGGGTCTTCTCAGCCGGAGACGTCAGAGGAGTCGACCGACTCGTTCTATGAGACGGGCGTCTGAATTCTGAGATGCCAAAAAGGGGCTGTTGGTTATCCTCGCTGGAACATAACCAACGACTCTCTGCTAGATGACGGCTTTTCTTGTCGAACGTTGGTTGATCGTGTCGCTCCCCCCGGCTTTTTCTCCACACTCCGCAATATGGATTATGATCAATTGTTTACGGAGTTTAATGTGGGATCGGCGCGACAGATATGTCTTGGGTCGGAGGTGAGGTCCCGTGCTGAACATGAGCTGGAACTTAAAGAGAAGCTTCGAGGTAAATATGATGCTCGGGGGGTTCTTCTTAAGGAAAAGGATGCTGAGATTGCTAGGCTGAAGTCTTTGCTGGAGGAGAAGGAGACGGAGTCCGCGGAGGTTCTTCGTCTCCGTGATCAGGTTTCCATTTTGGCTGCGGATAAATCCCTTTGATAGATCGCGAAGGTGTCGGCAGTCTAAAAGAATGTTGTTTCGCATGGAAGGATACTGACATCTCCCTCCTTGATTCCCGTGCTTCATATCTCAAGTCCGCCCTTGATGACTCTCAAGCTGCCTGTGGTGAGGCCAGGAGCTTGATTTCTTCCTTGTCCTCCGAAAGAGATGGACTTGCCTCTGAGGTATGACTTTTATTCCGCTCGTTCTTGTTACGGGGTTTTGTTGTTTTTTTTTTTTTAACAATCTTTCTTATCCTTGTAGAGAGTTTCCATATCTTCATTCTGCTGAAAATTTTTGTGACTTTAAAGAAATGATGGGAAGCTCAGCAGAGAACGGGCTCAAGAATTATACTATGTGTAGATCAGATCTTGAGGCACACGTGATGGATGTGTCCGGTCGCCTGGAGGGGGAATTTTACCCTGCCTACCTGACCACTCTGGCTGGGCGAAGATGGTTGTTGACGCACGGGATGGAGCTTGCTATGATCAAATGTTTGAAATCTCCCGAGTACCAAGGAATTTTGGGTCATGCTTTAGGCCGGGCCGTGGATTGGTGGTATGAAGGGAAGGGTTTGGCCGGCAGGCTAATGAGCATGGAATTGCGTGGGACCCTCTCTCGCGTCGTGGATATAATCCTGAGTGAATGCTATAGGAATCAATTATCTTGACTGCGATAAGGGCTTCTTGAAGAGTGTGGATTTTCCCTTGGTTCGTTTGTTGAAGTCTAAGAAAGATTCTGGGATGGACAAGGTCTTGGATTGTTTTTTGCTGGACGGACCTTTTGCAAATCTTCCTGAAGCTGCTCATCTTCAACCGTGCCTTGAGCAGCTCTCCGTCCCTATCTATCATGCTGATGTAAATGCTGTTGCCGGGGAGACCTCTTTATCCTTTGCTCTTCTTAACGTTCATACTCGTGCCGAGTGCGAAAAAGCATGCCGCAGCTCTTCGTCAGTTGATGGTTGGATTATTGTTTATATCTGTGTCATCTCAGAGAACTTGAGTGGGGTCAGGCTAGCACTATGGGTTGTCTCTTTGTGTGCGACGAATGTTGGGATATCGGACTACTGAGGATTGGGGGAGCGTGGTTTTGTATGCCCCAATTTGAAGATCCTCATTTTGAGATTTTGTCGTGACCGTGTACGGTTTATTTTGTATGCCGTGGCCGTATGTGGCCATTGCGGCTTTGTTGTAAATTGACATTAACTTTGTAAGTTTAATATCGTATTTGTACGGATTCGTGTAGGTCCGTACCATAACACTCTTTTTGGTGCTATGTTCGCTATCTTTGTCTATTACTGGTGTACGTTCGTAAATAGATAGTCTTGTGAATATTTGTGGGTTATTCTCCCGGCGCCGGGCTTGCAATACCTTTTACGGGCCTGAGCTATATTGAGGTTGTCAACCTTTATTATCGGATAATATTTTTTGTGGAGCATGCTTTCCTTGGCATTGATGTTTCAACAATTAAAATACTTTGTAAAGGAAAGTAATTAACATTTGAAAAACTTGATGACCCCACGCTCGAGGGTAGCTAATCCCCACTTTTAATTGAAATTCAAATTATTAAAGATGCGTTTAAATACAGATATTGCCCTTCGGAGCATCATGTGACGGGCAATTTCTTACTTTATGTATATAACATTATTGAGTTTTACAAATGTTCCAATGTCCTCGGCATGTCATTTCTTGCGGGTCTTTGAAGTTTGTATGCTCCCTTTCCAATCTTGTGACTCTTTAACTTCATTATGGTCCTTCCCACTTGGGTCCAAGTTGCCTTCGTTCTTAGCATGACTTGCTTCATTGTGGGGATAGATCCAGTTATCACCCGCTCGGTTTGAAAATTGTTCCGCGGACTCTTGAGTTGTAAGAATGTTTTCCATCTTTTTCTGGGCTTTTCGCTTCTTGTATTGATGCTTGCTCCTTTTCTCTTCTATGTAGGTCCTAAATTGTTCCAAGTGCTTCGGTTGTTTTTAGCTGATCTATCTCTCGGGTGGAGTGTTGGGCATGCCCTATTTCTGCCGGTGATGACAAGCTTCTGTACGTATGTCAATGAAGAAAGGTGTTTTCTCCGTTACTTGATTGTGCATGGGACCTTTTTATTGTTTTTATAATAGTATAAATTTACGTTGTTTCTTAATTAAATACTAAAAACTTTTGTTTTCCAGCGTGCCTGTTTCACTCGCGAGCGGTGAATGCTCAGCCGTTTTCTTTCATGTTTCTTACGGCAGGTAACTAGAGGGAGTTGGGGCATGAGAGATTGTGCTTAGGAAGAGACCCTTTAGCTTCCACTCTATTATCATTGACTCTTGCAGACTTATATTTTGGACACATGTTTCGTCCTTTAGACTTCCTTTTCGTTTATGCATGTTAAACTTCATAATGGGAGCCGATGTTTGTTTCCGGCTTTCCACCTTGTTACGTTATCAGTTATGTTTTATGTTTTTTTTGCTTTGATATGACGCCATGATTTCGAAGTGATGCCTTTCATCAGAGAGGGGCGTTACACCGGAATACGTTCGGTCCAGTCTGGTCCAGTCGGTCCGGTTCAATTCGATTTTCCGGTCCGGTCCGGTCGAACGGTCCGTATGCTCAGCCCTAATGGTCGGGTTCCTACTGGGATAAAGACCAAATGGAAAATAAATGAATACAACGCTTTTAAAGAACCCTTAGCAAATACATCCCTTAGACTTGAGGTATCGTTTATCTTTTTTCAATCTTATTTATATTTTGAAATACTGGGATTCAGATTGAGTTCATTTATAAAACAAAAATCTTAGGATCTATTCCACCTGCATATGTTATTTATATTCCTAATTGTTCTTATTTTTTTTGTTCCTTTGTTTCTTTGAGATATAAAAAGACATTTCAATATAATGGTGATTTGTAGTGATGGTGGTGGGCAGACTTGGTGGTGGCGACGATGCTTGATGGTGGTGTTAGCGACGGTGGACTTTAAATGTAAAACTTAACGGATGATCGTGAATTATTTAATGAAATACTTAAATTGACCAAAAAAATAAGTTGGGTACCTTTTTATGCTAGAAAAAAATGTGATACCTTAATTTAAATAACTCTTAAGTTAGATACTTTTTCGTGCCATTTGTCATATATTATTAAAATATTATACACTTAAAAATACAATTAATATGCCACATGGTACAAAACAATAATGCATCAATCATTTTTGGCTAAATTACACTGTTGGTCTCTGAACTCAGCCCCGTTTACCTGTTCAATCATCCGTTTTAAAAATCGGTAGAAATGGTCCAAAATGTGGTCATTTTGGTGCGTGTTTGGTCTCAAAGGATGAACGATCGTTATGTAACTCCGTTAATCATGAATATTAAGGTAATTTAGCATAAAAAGTTACTTGCGCCATTAATCCCTCACCAACCATTTCTTATATTTACTTAGAGCTTGTTTGTTAATTTTTTTTATTAAGTCATGTTTAATTAACAAATGACTTAATGCAGACACTTTCAGTTTTATTACTTAATATTTTAATCATTTTTTTCTATTAAGTCACAAACAAACAGTTTTTTAATAGTATTAAGTTATTAAACGCAACCTTACATATAAATGTGAACATATAATATATGTTATATCTTTTCTCACTTTTTATATCTTTTCAGATCCCGTTTTTATATGTTTACCAGCTTCCGTGAAAAGATAACAGATCCCGTTCTTATATTACCCACCACCTCACAACCCACCAACCATCTCTCCAAGTTCAAACTAAACACAAACTTAAACCCTTAAGCCAAAACTAATACTTGTTTCTTGATTTAATCCCACTGGGCACAACTGGTACTCTTCTTTAATTCTTTACTTTATATGGAAATTTGCCTGGCGATGATGATGTAAAGAATCGTTTGGAGAAGAAGGCGGTGGTGCGGTCGGCGGCGGAGTATGGTCGGAGTTTGAAAATAATGGTATTTTAGGGTTTCGGTGCAGCGGCGTGACGGAGGTGGAGTTAGGTGGTGGTGGGGGGTTGACGACACGTGTCGTTTGGACTATTAGTAGCTTAATTTCCGCGAGTGCTAGACATTATATGGTTAGGGATATCGTACCAAAATAAGGTGTTAGGTAAGCTAGTCGTAAAAGACCGCGAAAATGAGGGAGTATTGGTCATGAATGAGTTTTGTTTAAATGAGTTTCGCGAAAATAGTCATATTGATGATGAAAGTAGTAAAAATGAGGAAGATGAGGAGGAGGGGGAGCGGTGTGGTGGAGGAGTAATCAGACGAGAGTACTTGCGGTTTCGGATGAGAATGAGGCACGAGGTGAGGTTAGAGTTGTCGAATGGGTGGTGATGGAAGGGGTACATTGGTGGTAGTTAAGGCTAACTAATGTGGGTTAGGGGCATGAGGATAGGTGGGACGAAGGATTGGTGGCGAATAGGTTTGAGGGTGTTTATCTAATGGTATTATTTGCTTATATAGCAGTAATAATTGGTTCATTATAGTGTTTAGATAAGTGTGGGCTTATGAGCTTGCTTAGGGGGATTTTAATAAGCTCATTTATATTGTGGCTTATTTGGGTGGGCTTGGGTTTATGAGTTCATTTGGTCAGTTAATCCAACACCTTAGCTTATGAGCTTATTTTAATAAGCTAATCTAGACTTTCAATAAAAAATTGTTAGCTTATTTACCATAATCCATAAGCTGCTAACCCGAAATACGCTTATGCCCAATATATAATTCTAGACAAACACTGTATTTGTATTCTTATACTCTTATGTATAAAGTATCTAGCAAGTCTCAATAGAAATTATAATCTTGAAGATGGGATCGTAGCAATGTGGTTGACATTAACATTTCGTATGTGCAGGTTTAGTGAAAACAACTGAAATTTGCTAAACCAGCCTTCGTATGGCGAGCGTCTTGATGAAGTCAACGCTTTTGAGAAACCTAATATTAAAATTTTAATGGTGTGGGATGAGATAGATGTTAACAGATACATGCTGTGAAGATCCACATTTTCAGAAGAGGACCCAATCATTAAGTTCTTAAACACACAGCAAGAAGGCGATCCCGTACATTTTCTCCACCCTGAAACAAGAGAGGCCCTCATTGTGGAAAAAATTAATTTGATTGAATGGCTATCTAACGTTTACAGGAGCAAAATTTGCATGCTCAAGTTTGTCAAAAACAACTCGAAGGAAGCCAGGCAGGTATGCAAAGCGTTTGAAGGAATTGGTGGCTTTACTTTCGATTTTGGTTTATATTGGTCACCAGTTAAGAAAGAGGATAAGGATCTTGCAGATGGAGATTGGTATTCTGATACAGATTAGAAAGGTATATCTTTACCATCTCAATTGCATCACTTTAACTGTTTCACGAGTGAATCTGATTACTAGATGGATGTGTTTGATTTGATATATCGGAAACTAAATAGAATTTTATAGGTATTTCAAAATATGTGTATGATGAAATGACATACGAGACTTTGATATTATGTGCTTGTAGTTTGCTTGTGAGGAAATTAGGGTGTGGCGAGAACTAAGACTACGGGCTAGCTGTTTATGCTGTTGCTGCCAATTTGTTTTAAAATGATGGTAAAAAAAATGACTGCTGAGACCCGATATGTAATTAGACTCAGTTTTGGTAGTGATTCTATTGCAGAATTATGATATGGTATAATTGGATAGAATTTATTGTAACCTACGGGCTTCAAGTGTTGGTCCAAAGAGCATCTAGCATTACAGACTATATTTGTTAGAGTTCTGGTTGGTCTCTGTAATCAACTAACAAGTAACAGTGGACATCTATTACTATTAGAAGTAGGGGAGTTCAAAAAATCCGAGAAACCCGAGCTGATCCGTATGATGTGAAACCGGGAAACACCGATAACCGAAGAAACCAAAATCAAAAAAACCCGAAACAAAAAAAAACCGCTTATCACGGGTCGGTTTCGGTTTCCATTTTCATATAACCGCGGTTACCCGAACCGAACCGTATACGATATAAATGTATATCTTTACATATTTATCGTGGTATGTATCCTTTGTATAGAAGTTTTTGGCTGTATAAGCTACGTCTAAACAACCACACAGGACTCTAAGATGTAGCTAGGTAATTTTTGTTGAATTGGGCTATCTAAAAGTCTTTGGTTATATGAAACTGATTTGAACCTACATACAGTCACGTGTAGTCTTTATTTGATTGCTTAATATATTAATCTCATGACCCTTAATGTGCTACTGTATACTCGTTTAATGAACTAGAGGATCTTCTACCGAGATTTTTTTTGTTAGTGAACTTCATGCAACATTTTTACTTGACACTAGTTGGAAAAGTCTTGTATAGTGCTATCCTTTGCTTTTGTGTTAACAAAAAGGCGATAGCTTTGGTAAAAATTGTTACAACAGTCTTGTCCCATTGCATTTCCGTTTCGGATTATCAAATTTATACTCGGTTTGACTCAATAAATTCTTTTGACGGTTAACCGTGACCCGAACCGCGAGTAACTGCTTATTTTGGGTACCCGCATGCCCGGGTAACCGCTTAGAGCGGTTCGGTTACGGATGGTAAAATGAACTACCCGCCCTGTGAAAAATGGTTTTTATTTTTTGACTACCCGAACCGAACCGCCCCGTGAACACCCCTGATTAGAAGTGGACAAATAGGTAGGGTAGGTCCAAGGGCGGAGCCACTAATGGACTGGAGAGGGTCCTGGCCCCCCTAGAAATGAGCCCAGTAGTGTAGTAAAGTTTATATTTCATGTGTTAATTTTTTTTTTACATAACTTTGGCCCTCCTCAACTTTGAGCCCAGCCCACACAATTCTCAAATCCAGTATTTTAATTGACTTATAATAAGTCAGCTCGTATCCACAAATCCCCAATATCCCATTTCGATTAAAAAATCCCAAATTGAAATATGGTGCTGCTAACCTAATTTTGTTTCGGCCCTCCCACGAAATTTTTTCTAGCTCCGCCACTGGGTAGGTCAGCAAGTTGGGTGGGGTGAAAATGTCAAAATGGGTAATTTATGTGCGGGTAGAACGGGTCAAAATGACCAGATAAGTAAAAGGTCAAAACGGGTAATCTCTCTATGGGTAGAACAGGTCAAATGACCAGACAACATTTCCACACAAGTTACGGAGTCTGATTTGATTATTTTAATTAGTAATTAACTTATTTGACATGATCCCTTATCAGCTAACTTTTCCCTACTTTTTACATGTTCCTCTGCCAACTCTGTATTAACTCTAATTTAGTCCAATATGACATTTCAGGATTCATAATGCTCTCTGTCGCTGGTCTTTCTGTTTTTTTTAATGTCTACTCTTGAATGCAGGTATGCAAGAGACCACTTAATCTATATCTATACTACATATAAAGGATATATTCACACAAATCTTGAAAACTGAAACTGAAAACTGAAAAATTAAATGCTGCAAGTATTTAAGGAAATTTGTCAAGCAATTAAAAACGTATAGCATTTCAATCGTATGGAAGCATTAATGCTAATTTGAATCGTATGTTAATTTCATTGAATGCTAATTGATAATGTGTAATGTTAATTGTTAATTTCATTAAATGTTAATTGTTAATTTGAAATTTCAAATTAATAGCCTCATGCCTATATAAATAACCGATTGCATAATCATTTCTATCTACTCTCTTATAAATAAAACACACAGCACAAAAACTTTAATAAAAACCCACCTCACCACCACCCGCTGGACGTCATTACTGCCGGCCACACCGGATGTCACCACCACTCCGGACGTAACCCACCACCAACACCGGATGTCACCACCACTCCGGACGTAACCCACCACCACTAGAACTTGTCGAGTATCGTTGCTCATTATATGTCTTCCTTGAATGATTTTGTCTCTCTTCGGGGTTTCTATTGTATTAAAGTATTGTTAATGAAATATATTAATCTTTTGTTATCGTTTTCGTATGATATTGTAGGATAGAGAGATCATGCGAGTCCTTGTGGAATTCTGTCTGCAAGAGAAAGTATTCAACAATTACTATTGTGTTTTGGCTTCAAAGTTGTGCAGTCATGCCACAAGTTCACGTTACAGGTAATTCATATGAAATTATGCAGTCATTTCATATAACAATTACTATATGAAACATTCTTGACTATATATTTTTTTGTAGGTATGTTACTTTTGCCGCCATAGCCGTCGGTATCTCCCTGCCGGAATACGCAGTTGCCCCGGAATTATGTTTCTTTTTAATATTTGTTTATAAGTTTGTTGTGCAAGTTTTTTTTAAAATTATTTGTGAATTATGTTGTCTTAGTTTGTTATATAAATTCCTGAGTAAATTGCATAAATCGTCCTTTAAGTTTGGCCAAATTGCATGTTTCGTCCCAAAAGTTATTAAAGTGCAACGATCGTCCCTATGGGGAAACCTTTGG
>BQNB010117832.1:0-21107 GCA_026074375.1 Tanacetum coccineum
TGCTGTTTAAAGTGAAGAAATGTGTATTTTGTGTGACTAATGTTCATCCAATGGCCACTTGAATTTTATGTTTGTGTGGCCGTTTGTAATATTTAGTCACACAAAGCATGTTTTTTTGTATTTAGTCATATACAATTAAGCATAAAGTGACCAAAAGTGTTAATAAGTGTGGCCATATGCGTTAAAGTGAAGAAATGTGTATTTTGTGTGACTATTGATCATCCAATGGTCACATGAATTTTATGTTTGTGTGGCCTTTTATAATATTTAGTCACTCAAAGCATGTTTTTTTGGTATTTAGTCACATACAATTAATTATAAAGTGACCAAAAGTGTTAATAAGTGTGACCATATGGTGTTTAAAGTGAAGTAAATGTGTATTTTGTGTAACTATTGATCATCCAATGGCCACATGAATTTTATGTTTGTGTGGCCTTTTGTAATATTTAGTCACACAAAGCATGTTTGTTTTGGGTATTTAGCCACATACAATTAAGCATGTTTGTAATATAGAGTTGACCAGGTCAAACCTGGCCAAGAATCCCCGACGACATTAGGGGCTTTTCCCGGCGACATGTCGCCAGCGCCCAGGTTGATTATTTATTTTTTTCAGCCTGCAATGCAGGCGTTTTCCAGATTTTTTCCAAAAAATTTTTCAGAAAAAATCTACCAATAAACAAACATGTATAACCACATAAAATGCTACCCAAATACATTACAACTTGTAACAAAACACAAAACAATATAATGGATCAACGCATTTTATAGAAGAGTATATAGACATGTTTTCCTTCCATGTTTTTTCAAACAAGCTGTAAGGTGCCCGCGCGTTGCGGCGAGACACCTTTTTTTCCCTATAGATTCCATAACCCCGAGTATTGGTACTGTAAAATGTGTCTGATATAATGGTTGTATGTTTGGTGCTAGCACAGATACCTATTGAATAAATCAAAACAAAACAGCTAGTCGGCAAATAATTGATATCTGATGAAGGATATGAAGCATATGACCCTTACTAATGGATCTGGGATTTGATATTTGCTAAAAGTGGGCAACTGTTGTTTATACATATAGTTGCTACCAGGTTTTACAAAAATATAGTGCCACTTAAGTTCATGCCTACCTTCTACTTATGTTTGTTTCTACATAGTTACAGTAACTTTGTTCTTGCCTGTGGTGATTTCTATAGCATCTTCAGTGTCTTGTGAGGTAGATGATGTTGCAGTAGAGTCCGTTGTTGAAGGCTTCAATGCCAATGTTTTGGGTTTGTTAACGCCATTTAATTTGAAGTCAGGTTGCCCTAGTTTAGCTCCTTTGCCAAAGTGAAACTGAAATACGTGTATTGTCCCTTCAAGTTCTTTTAAGGCGGGTGGGAGGTGGTAAGGGTCTTTGTCATGGGCTTCATTCACTACCTCGTTGCAGTCTCGTACGAAAGTATGAACTTCTGGGCTGAAACATGTCAATGATGTTGTTGCCGTTCCATCGCTGTAGCTGCAATTGAATCAAACATTAGTTGTGTTCTTTGTTATTTTGTTATGGTAATTGGTATAAGAGTTTGGGGTAAATGCAATTTATCATTAGCTTGATTCATGGTTACCTGTAATTCGGAACTGGCTGTGGCCTATGGTTTTTGCATTGTAGGCCTGAAGATTCTTGTGTCACTTTCAGGTTGCATTCAGAACATCTTTTATAGTACCATTGTTTTCTTGTGTTGATTCTCAAGATGATGACTTTTGTTGTAAACAGGACTCGCTACATTATAGAATTTCTAGTTAGAGAAGCATTTTTGGGCAAATCATTGTAAAGAAGGAAAGGGTTTCATACCTGCTTTAAACAGTAGAAGCATGGCATCCTTTACTATACCGCCAACGATAACACGTTGCTCTAACGACCGCAATATGGTTGCTTCAATGGCAATTATGCTGCAATATGTTGCCTGACAATGCTGACGCGGCTATGAACAATAAAGAAAATGAGTCAGGCCATACTATTACTCCATTTCAAACCATCTATAATACAGTAAATAAATAACATTACGTATCATCATCTGAACTACATTACATGTACAATATTCACATATCATGTCCTGGTATGAACTATATAAATATTTGCAACAAGTTGGCTTATTGCCCGCGCGTTGCGGTGGGGATTAACTTAGTCTTGACTGATATTTAGCTACAATAATATGTTTGTTCAGATAGTTTGGAGTATTTTTTATACATTTAGGTATTTTATATTTGGTCCAATATGTGTTTAATCTATGTGGCCCAAGTTGTAGAAAAATGGTTTACCAATAAGTTACGTAAAAGAAGAAACACATAAGATACGTTCATTTCTAACACGTTATCATAACAGTTACAACATTGTTTGGGTCTGTTTCGCCAAACTTTCCATCACACATCACATTTTAGAAATCTGAATAGTTCTCACCTTTACCACCACCTCTCTCTTGATAAAACCTGCATATTCAAAACGTGCAACATTAGACATGAGAAACCGTAATAAAGTACTAATGTAAAATGCTCCCATCTCCAAAAGGAAGTTTTTGATAAAGACTAAAGCTGCATGTGATGGTTTATGCTTTGTAGAGCTTATGTTACCATAAGAAGATGATAAACATTGGACAAAATTAGTAAATCTACTACTTTCTATTATTGAAAGACATATATATCCAGAAAACAGAATCAATCATTTGATTCTAAATACACATTTAATCAAGAAGCCAACACTAAAGCCATAGCTCCCACATAGGCACGTGGCTTAATCCATAATAGATTTTAATCATTTTTTAATATGTGTCAAAGCCCATACCACAATTTTAATGTAGCCCACGTAAACAATAAATCTGCCCAAGTGTCTACTCAACTGAAGAATAACCAAAGCCGCAATCACCATTGTTACAAATTAAGGATTTACTGAGTGCTAATTAAGTATTCATTAGCACATGTAAGAGTATATGAGCCTGTTTTTTATGTCAAACTTCCTCTGACTAATATATCAAAGCATCTACTATTCAACTTCAAGCCCAACAGTTCCTAACACTGATGGGGGATTTTAGGTTATTTTTTGGATAATGAGCTTAACTTGTTCAACCTAAATATCCTAATGTAGCACCGTCTCATTTATTTTGAATATCAACCATTTACAACGTGTAAAAACGTTGTCTGTAATCCTAGTATTTATAAACTATAAATCTATCAGTTATTAATTTTTTAACAATAAGATGATATAAAAATATCATGTTTAAGCAACGTATTCTGAATATAGAACTTCTCAAACAAACAACTAAGCCATAAGCTGCAAAAATAGGCTAACCAAATGCTATTCCAAGCACCCCATCGGCAAGACATTGTCTTATCAGTTGCTTGCAAAACACGTTATTAATCTCGCTCCTATTTCCATTTTCAAGATATATAGGTATATGGAATCTGTACAAATTGAAATATGTCAAAATTCCAAAATTCAGTAATATCCACTACCACTTGAAGTTTGCGTCAAACATGGTGCATTGTTTAGAACTGACAAATACAGAAACATTGTTTGCATACACTTTAACTTTCACCACATACTAAACGGTACTGTAATGTATTAGCTGTTTAGAAGTGAACATACCCGGGTAGACTTAAAAAGGTTCTTGTGAAAGAATAAGTTTGTGGAAATCCTCTCCCAATTCATTAGTTGCAGCAACAACGTATTTTCCTATTCCCTTTTTAGTAGCTACAACACCAACAATGGCTGCACCAACTACATCGACGGTTTGTCCAGCCGCAGTAACTAGACCCATGGCACCTAACGCTATAGCTCCAAGAGTAATCCTATAGTCATTTAGTGTTCAACAAACATATTAAATTCTGACAAACAACATTATGTAAATCAACAAACATATTAGGGTGCTTACATATTCAGGACATATCTAGGGGCAGATGCGAATATGCATGAACCGGTAATAGTGGGCTTTGAGATGAGCACATATAACTGACCTGAAAAACAACGTAACAATCATTCTCCTCAACCTTCTTAATCCTCTTCACAGCAACTGCGTGCCCCGTGGCCTGCAGCAACCTAGCTACCACTTCCAAACCATAATAATCTGGCACTTGTTGCATCAAACTATTAACCTCCCCTTATAAAGTCGATAAACTTTCACTTCCCGCCATCAAACCATCTACAATCTCAGTTGACACTACCATATTCACTAACTGATCCATAGCCTCAGTCATGTTCGGTAAATTAACGTTTTTTAAAGTCGATTCAAGTAACTTCACAGTAGAATCATCTTCAAAGCATTTTAGTAATTTACAAAGTACAAAAAAAAAACCAAAAGTTTATAAAAATGACTAAACTTTAAAAAAAACCCAAAATTAACAAAACTCTTAAATCATAACAAAACGCTAATCTCAAATATCTAGTTTTCAAATTTATAAAAACCACTAAAATCTGTAACGAACCCAAAATCAACAAAACCCCCCAAATACTAACCAAACCATAGTTTCAAAATTCAATCTTTTTAATTTTATATAAAGAACTACATACCTTTGTTTATGATTCTAACTCAAATAATCATAATCTTTTCATCAAGGTCAACCTTGTTTTAGAGGTGTTTGAATAATATCATCACCGCTATATTATCTCTTTGATGTCTCTCACTCCCTCTACATAGTATGGGAAGGGATGCATTTTGAGATGGCGAAACTTGGAGATGGTTCTGTAGTGGTGATATGGTGGTGGTGCTTTGTGAATGATTTTTTATGTGTGTGTGTGTGTTTTTAGTGTGTATTTTTTGATCGGCGTAAAACTATGTGTTGTGTGTATTTTAAGTGTGTGTTTGGTGAGAGATAATACTAGATCTGAATGAGAGAAGGTGTAAGTGATTGAGGGAGTGGTAGATGGGTGAGGTAAAATGACTGAGATACCCTTTTGTCCTTTTTTGTTTTTTTATTTAAAAAAATCCTTTTAATCTTAGCCTTTGATTGTTTTTAGATGGAAGGTTAAGATTGATTCCCAGTATCCAAGAAAAAAGAGGTATCCAAAATAACCCTCCATATATTGAGCCTAAAAACCATATACTAACAAATATAACATGTAAAAAATAAAATTATGCCGCATGCATATGTAATTAACTTGCTTTATTTGTAAAAAAATATGAAAAAGAACAAAACCCGGCCCGGTTTAGTTTGACTCGTTTTTTCGACCAAAAGCGGTTCAACCGGCCGGTCGAACCGGGTTTTAAAACACTGATAAAAAGTTATTAGATTAAAATCATATATATAAAACTAATAATTTAAATATAAATATTCGCTAAACAAACTCGGCTTTGCTAGATATACAAGTCATGTTAAATGGATGAGTCGAGATAATATTAATATACAAGTTATGGTAAACGGATGAGTCGAGTTGACATTAATATACAAGTCATGTTAAATAGATAAGTCAAGATAGTATTGATATACATGAAATATTAAACGGATAAGTCAAGATGATATTAGTACACACGTGAGATGTTAAACGGACGAGTTAAGATGGTATTGATATACAACTTATGTTAAACGGATGATTTGAGATGCTATTGTTGTACATGAGATGCTCAATGGGTGAGTCAAGATGTTCTCGTTGTACATGAGATTTTCAATGGATGAGTTGAGATGGTATCGTTATACATGAGAAGTTTAACGGAGGAGTCGAGAAGGTATCGTTATACAAGATATGTTCAACGGATGAGTCGAGATGGTATCGTTATACATTATATGTTCAACGGATGAGTTTAAATGCTATCGTTATACATGAGATGTGCAACCCATGCATGATCGGTGATAATGGCTAATTTACATGGGTCATGGGTCATGTGCATTAGGTTATCACTAGTCACATTCATTAATGCGTATTTGACATCATATGGGTTATATGCATTAGGTTGTAGTTGCTTTGAGTGTCATGTTATGACACATCCATGACTGGTGACAATGGGTAATTAACATGTGTCATGGGTCATATTCATTGGGTTGTAGTTTCTTATAGTGTCATGTTACGACACATCCATGACTGGTGACAATGGGTAATTAACATGTGTCATGTGCATTGTGTTGTAGTAGCTTATAGTGTCATGTTATTGACCAATACATAACTGGTGATCGGCAATAGGTAATTAACATGGGTCATGGGTCATGTGCATTGGGTGGTAGTGGCTTCTAGTGTAATGGAACCCATGCATGACCGGTGATAATGGGTAATTCACATGGGTCATAGGTCATGTGCATTAGGTTATAACTGGTCACATTAAATAATGGGTATTTAGCATCATATGGGTCATATGCATTGGGTTGTAGTGGCTTATAGTGTCATGTTATGACCCATACATGATTGGTGACAATGGGTACTTAACATGGGTCATGGGTTATGTGCATTGGGTTGTAGTGGCTTATAGTGTCATGTTATGACCCATACATGATTGGTGACAATGGGTACTTAACATGGGTCATGGGTTATGTGCATTAGGTTGTAGTGGCTTATAGTGTCATGGACCCATGCATTAACGGTGACAATGGTTAATTCACATGGGTCATGGGTCATGTGCATTAGGTTATCATTGGTCACATTAATTTAACCCCTAAGCGTAACCAATAACCTATATCCTTTAACCCGTAATAGTTGACTTACGCGTGTAAAGCGGTCGGTAATAACTATTAGTCCGGGGTCGTATCCTCGAAGAGAGTTGAATAGAGATTTACCATTTAGCTTTATAAAATCTAATTAAGCTCTAACGCAAATGTCTAGCTTATTTAACCCTTAAACTCCATGCCATAGAGTAGGGCTGATAACGCCTAAATTATACATGTTTTCAGTGGCGTTATTTGCATTTATTTGATCATTTCTCATGAACTTTTGGTACTTAATCAAGTATATTTGCTATTATATGTTCTAGGTACGTGTTGTGGAAGAATACAGAAGAAAACACGAAGAATTAATGCTTAAACGAAGAAATAACTGAAGATAAAGATCTCCCGACACCTGTTCACTGTTTTGGCCATAACTCAGTCACACGAACTCTGTTTTAGTTGGTTCAAGCGGCCACGCGAAGAGAATTCAATTATCTACAACTTTGAGGAAATGCCATCTGCTATAAATGTCCCAAGTGTGGCGCACAATTCAAAAAGTGCAACGCACTTCTGGACGTTTTTATAAAGAATTAAATGCCATTAATTGGAACATCATTTACACCTCAAGTGCGCCGCACTTGTTTGTAAGTGCGCCGAACTTGGCCCCCGAAATAGTCTATATAAGGCCCCTTTGCCTCTCATATCTCACAAAACTCTCACACACAATCCCCCATTCGTTTAGAACCATTAGAATGGGTGTTTTTGGTGATAAAGGCTTGAGAACCTTTGATCCAAACCACCTTGATAACACAAATCATCACCACCATTAGAATCAAAGTTCTTGAAGAAGTTGGATAGTCTTGGTTGAAGTTCATTATTGTTCTTAGGTTTTGATCCATCAAAGAGGCATAGTTATAGTGTTATTTCGAATCTATAAGCAATTGTGACGGAATTGTTCATAGTTTCCGGATTTTGCTGTGAATATTATAAAGTGTTCTTGGGAAATTCTTGTGAAATCACCATACTTTGCTCTTGGAATTGGTGTATGATGAATCTTGACTACTCTTTTTGTTAATAATATTTGTTGAATCCATGATGAATGTTATGTGTTTTGTTACTTTGATCATGGAGTAGTAATCTTATGTTTGTTTGGGCGATATGTGATCTTGGATATGGAGTGTTTGGATATGAGTTTATTAAAATGGTTTAACATGATTTTCTAAGTGTAAAGGCCGAAAAGATACTTATAAACTTATGCTTTTATCATTCCACTTAATATATTGGTTATAATAACTTATAAAGGCCGAAATGATTTGTTGTTATTAATTGATATAATCACTAGTTATATTTAAAGGCCGAAAGGATTTATAACTTGTGATAACTCTATTTTATAAATTTATAAACACTATTCCAAACAAATCATTATCCTAGTGATCATTGCCTAAACAAACATACCTTAATCATTTGATTGAATCATCTTTTAACATGGTTTTCGTTATAATATCCCGATATATGCAGATTTTGGTTAATTTGATCCGTGACAATCTTATTAACCTTAGCACCTTAATTACAAAATGTGAAAACTTCAATTCTCATGGAACGACATGGACTTACCTAAAGAATCATAATTACACGAAAAGGTATATACTTTCCTGTATGGTGTTGTGTTTTTAGTTAATAAAAATCAGGTTTATTTTTGTTTTTCTAGTATTATAAATTTAAAGCTTGGAAAACACACATCAAGTTTTTGGCGCGTTGCCGGGGAAATTGTTTAAGTTGTTATCAGTTTGTTGCTTGTTTTAGGTGCTATTTTGTTTCACAAAATTTTCAAACTCGCCGTACCGTTTTCTGGCAAACGGAATAAAAAAATCATTTTTTCTTCTGGAAGTACGCCGCACATCCTATTTGTGCGCCGGTTTTCCTGAAAACCCAGGAAGTACGCCGTACTTTACCCAAGTACGCCGCACTTTCTGCAAATTTTCATAAACAGAATCTTATTTCAAAAACCAAAACAAAAACCCCAGTCTTAGGTTCTATAATCATTTGGAATTGTATTTTATCTGATTATATGCCTTGTGTATTTGTAATTATCTAGTTTATCATAATACTCGAAAAAAAAGCATAAAATTTCTAGAAAAGCCGGCGCACTTTTCTAAAAGTACGCCGCACTCTGTCTATCTGATTTTTTTTATCTATTTATCCTTATTTTCTATATATATATAATAAAAACTAAAATATATCTAATATATATAAAAATCAATAAAAAATAATATAAGAACATAATTTACTTTATTTTGAATATTATCCTATTAGCCTTAATTATATATATAAAAATGTCTTTTTGCAAAATTCTTAACGTATGTATAAATCCAATATCTTTTGGAAAACAACTAGTAAGTCTAATATATAGATTTAATAAAATTTTAAAAACAACGGCTTATAAGATTAAAACTATCTAAAAAGAAGTCGTCGAGATCGAATCACTCAAATCTTCAACCCAACATTCTTTCGTTAATGACTTTGTCGTTATAAATATACCTGAATAGGATGTTGAACCTAAACAAATAATTCTCGATCCTGATGATCAGCCTATGTGGGAAAGTGCTAAGACTGTAGCGCCGACTCTTAATTCTGCCATTGTTCAAATCAATGTTGATGACAACTTTGTTATCAATAGTACCCACTTGAAAATGGTTTAGGAAATAAGTTCGATAGTTATCCGTGGGCCGATCCGCATGACCACATCCGTGAATTTCTCGCAATCTGCGACATGTTCAAATATGGTGAAACTTAAAGCGAAGCCGTAAAGCTTTTAATATTTCCGTTTTCCTTGTGCGATGAAGCTAAAACCTGGTTTAACAAACTTAATGAAGAGTCTATAACATCGTGGGAACAAATGAGAAGAGCTTTTATAAATAGATTCTTTCCACCTTCGTTATTTAACCGTCTTTTACTTGAAATCAGAAATTTCTCTCAACTCGTATATGAAAGTCTAACCAATGCTTGGTTACGACTCAAGAGCATGCTTCAAAAATGCCATGGGCATGGTCTGACCAAATGAGCTATTATTCAAATACTCTATCATGGTCTAGACGAACCCACTCAAGGAATCTTGGACATAACTGCTGGAGGAATTTTCTTCTATAAAAGCCTGAATCAAGCTTTTCAATTTCTCAAGGACAAATTCCTTTTTCAAACATGATTGGCCCATCAAATCTAAAAATGAACATCATCGAAAATCTATTTCATTCGCCGATGGAAGTAATAGTAATACTGATAATTCTCGATTTATGGAAAAATTGAGGGCTATGGATTCTCTAATTATAAGCTTAAATGAAGAATTGCAAGATATACTTAACAAATACAATGAGCTTAGAGAGGGAAACGCTTCTAAAAACAACCTGAACGATGACACGCCGATGTGTGAACGTCATGAAGCAAATTACATCCAATCTGAAGGTCATCAAAATCGAATTTCTCAGAATTCGTATTCTCCCCAATCCCTTCATAATCCTAATGATTTTAAGAAATCGCTCACAGAATTAAACAATGATGTGAGAAATAATCTTGAAGATTTCAAAAGATGTATCCGTAGCATGAGAATCGTTCATGATAAAAAAATTAATCAAGACGATGGTAAAACCACCGGTGTTTTACCTAACAAAAAGTCTAAACCTATCAACCAAGAACCTCAATCTAAAACTGATTTTGAAAAATTAATGACTAAATTCTTGGATGATCAAAGAGTTACAAGTATGTTTTTCAAGAACAACGTTAATGATATGATTTAAAAAATAAAGCAAAATGAAAAGAATTTCCAAATTAAAATTAAAAAGATGGAAAGAAAAATGAATCAGTGGTCGAAATCTCAAAACATATCTTCAAAACTAACCGATAGGACTGACCCACCTCCTCCTTAAGCTCACTCCAAGCAAGTGAATGTCGTATTCACTAGGAGTGGAAAGTCCGATGATCCTTCGAAGACTCAAAAAGATCCACACCCTCCTATCATCGTTAACAATAAAATCGGAAAAGATAAACCTATTAAAACATCAAAAAGGGACTATCAAGTGGTTAAAACAAATGAATATCCATTCCGTGAGTACATACCAAAAATCCCATACCCTCAACGTTTAAATGTGGATCATTCCCACTTGAACCGTATTGTTAAGGTATCTTAAATCAAAATAATAATAATAATAATAATAATAGTAGTAGTAATAGTAAATAATAATTAAAAATATATATAAAACTTTGTAGTCTTTAAGTATGTCACGCATTCGGCCGGTGTGTTTCTTACCTCGATTTCTGTATCCAAAAAGAAATTTATCGAACTTTGTGGGTGTGTTCGCTGGAAACCCTCACGAGACTATAACTCGTCCACTCGGGACACCGAGGGGTTTAAAGGCTTGTTGCATGCGCTAAATGCAACCGTGGTGCCTACGAAAGTGCGCTTTTGTATTTAATGTTTTTCTTGTAGTTGTGTTTATTATGCAGATTAAATAAAATAGGTGGAGCTTGGATTGGTGGTTGGCATTTTACACTTGGAGACTTATATAATTTGAGTATTATATTACATGTGGTAGAATACACATGCTTGACGCTTCGTTTCGCGCCATATACTTCGTAATTCAACCAAGAACTTAAGAACCTCGGGAAGTACCATTTTCCCTATTTTTATATTTATCAGTTCTCACATTGAGGGCAATGTTCAACTTAAGTGTGGAGAGGTAGCAAATAGGAAAAATTAATCATGTCCCTCCATGTTTTCCCTGCAGAAATTTTCAAACTTTCAACTGATATTTTCTGGATAATTTAAAAAAAAATTTGCTTTTCCAAAAACATAAAAAATGCATATGCTTAGTAAGGCAAATCCAACCGGATTGACATTTTAACTAGCACAAAATCAACCCACTTAAATTGTAAGGTTCGCCTCTAGATCTTAAGGAATTCGGGTATCCACCTTTGATACCTAAGATAATTGATGCCTTTAGATTGTTCTAGTTAAGGAATGAGCAATCATGTGTATCTATTCCATCATTATGGATGTGTATATGTGGTTTTGTCACCTTTTCTGGAGCAATGGTATTGGTTGAAAGTTACATGAGTGGGCCGGTAATTTAATAGCTCCAGAACTTGTGCTTGATCATCATTTACTAGACCGTAGTGAGGTTAATTTATAGACAAAGTCGTATGATAAGAGGTGAAATAAATTCATATGCAATCATGTATCTGCAGCACTCGCTTTTATTGTTGAGATCCCCAAAGTATCCCAAGAGCAAGAAAAATATGATTGATGAAGAATAAGTTTTTTTTGCCAGCCTTAGTTATCGCAATATCTGGAATGAAAAGAAATATTCAAAAAAAAGAAAAGGAAAAGGAAAATAAAGTTCAAAGTATAAGGCAAAGTTCTGGCTCATGGAATCAAGTATCCACTACTCACCCTCATCATTATCACATTTTGCCTCTTTGAGATTTTTGTCTAGGTGCTCACTCCGCAACGGGCATGTTTATGTGTCTAGTACAAGCATATGGTAGTGACCTAGATTATGTCTATGCAATTGAGTGACTTCACAAATATAAAACCCTATCTAAGTGACTCGTGTGAATTAAAAAACAAACATTTTTCCTATGTGAGGTGCTCTGTTATATGTCTATGCCTGAAAAGTTATAAAACTGGTAAACACTTATTAATGATCAAATGATTTTTTCTCCATGTCATGATAAATGATCTTGTTTTTTTTGCTTTAATTGCTTGAGGGCAAGTAATAACTAAGTGTGGAGGGATTTGATAACGCCTAAATTATACATGTTTTTAGTGGCGTTATTTGCATTTATTTGATCATTTCTCGTGAACTTTTGGTACTCAATCAAGTATATTTGCTATTATATGTTCTAGGTACGTGTCGTGGAAGAATACGGAAGAAAACATGAAGAATTAAAGCTTAAACAAAGAAATAACTGAAGATAAAGATCTCCCGACACATGTTAACTGTTTTGGCCATAACTCGGTCATACGAACTCCATTTTAGTTGGTTTAAGTGGCCACGCGAGGAGAATTCAATTATCTACAACTTTGAGGAAATGATATCTGCTGTAAATGTCCCAAGTGCAACGCACAATCCAAAAAGTGTGGCGCACTTCTGGACGTTTTTATGAAGAATTAAATGCCATTAATTGGGACAGCATTTACACCTCAAGTGTGCCGCACTTGTTTGTAAGTACGCCACACTTGGCCCTTAAAATAGCCTATATAAGGCCCTTTTGCCTCTCATATCTCACACAACTCTCACACACAATCCCCCATTCATTTAGAACCAATAGAAGGGGTGTTTTTGGTTATAAAGGCCTGAGAATCAGAAGAGTACGGATATATGTTCTGTGTGTGCAGGTACGGATATATCAAAAATCACAAGAAAACAGTCAAAAACGGGCAAGCACGGACACGAGAATCAGAAGAGTACAAAAAGAAGCCAAAGATGCAAAGCCGAAGCCAGAAAAGTTAAACCCACAGTCAAATCCAGTCAAACATTGGTCAACCAATAAAAGACAAAACCCAAAGACATTCCATTTTTACCCTTCAAGTTTCACCAAAATCCAAAAATATCCCCTCACCTCTTATTGGGCCTTAAAAACCTTAATGGGCCTGAAAAAACCCTAAATACCTTATCCGGATCCAAAAAGCCCATCATGTTTTGTTCTCATGCATTATATGTTGGATTTTTGTTTTGGGCGTTGACATAACTCACCTTTTAGATCTTGAATTTAATGTAAGTCATTTTTAGTTTTCTCTATTTTGAAGCCTTATGATGTTAAGATAGCCTATTGATCCATAGCCTTGCGATTCCGCCTTGGCGAGTGGACAGATTGGTATCCATCCAAGGATATAGAGAACTAGGTGGATTGGCCTAGACTATAACTATGAACCTTCAATAGATGCAAATAGGAATTATGTGCTGGTGACGTATATATAATATATGTTTATGAATATAATTTTAATTTCCATTTGCCTATTACGTTTACTCATTATCGTAGTAATGAAAATATATATATATCTATATAATATAAGTTATATATATATATATATAATATATATATATATATATTATATATAATATATATATAAATATTCTAGTATTTAAATTCTATCGTCGCCAAGTATACTGATGGAGCTTATACACTACTTATTATAGAGTTATGTCTCCCTCCAAGCATAAGTTTCATTGGGGAATCATGCTTCAACTGGAGATTAAGCGTTAGAATCAACCTACTTTTATAGCTATAAGATATGCGTACAAACCGTAAGTAGTCCGTATACCCATCGAGCTTATATCCGTGTAAAGTGGAAGAGAGTATGACTATGAAGAAAGTAGGTGACCAAACGATTGGAGTATCAGATAAGAAGTAAGCGGGCAGGAAAATGTTTTTTAGGTTCAAGAAATACCACACCTCAGATTGAAGAAAGAAGAGTTAGTGGAGCACGCCTTTCTACAATAAATATGGGTTCGTGGATCACCACAACCACCAAATGATAAGACCAAAGGAACAAGATAGCACCTTACCCATTTACCCCACAAGAGGGCAAATATGAACGGTTGGTTGACTGAAGAATTCCACGATTCAGACCTTGAGATCCTATGGCTAGTAATCAACCCATTAGCTTGATGATGACGACATTGGGGGAGCTGATTTCGCCCTCGACCCCGACTACTCGTGCAATCGATTTGATTTAGGATTTTAGGTTTCTTTCTATCGTTTTTAACCATTGTTAGGAAATGTTATTTGATTACTATATTATATAAGAACTGGTTTTTAGCATTACTTGTGTAGCTATGTACTTAATTAAATGTGTTTATTTTTTGCATGATGTGTTGAATTATCAAGAGTGTTTTCATAGGAGCGAGTACACCTTGAAAGAGGGCATCTATATATTATAGTGTTACAAAATTAATATATACATGTGCCATAACACAAATGGACATGCAAGTATGATTACATGTAATTGGGTGTTGACAACATATTGGTTATTCTGCGTGTACGTATATAGTATCTTGTGGGAAATGTATTATCATGGTATAGAATAGAAGTAGCTAATGGTAAGAAGGAAGCAGTTGATAGAATGTTTTTTTTGTGGCTGTAACTACAGCTAGTGAGATTCTATAATCCCTAAAAACTTGATACAATTAGGCCAATAGAAGTTTTTGATGTGATCGCATGAATGGATTGGTTGTCTAACCAAAAGCGCCATGATCGTGTGACCCACAAGAAGATAGTTAGGAACCTGTAGAAGAAGGAAAGTACTTTGTGTCAAGGAGAACATAAGTCGGGAAGACAAAGACGTTAGTGAGCACAAAGTGAAATGAACCAACGTTAAGCGATATTCCTATCGTACGTGATTTCGAGGACGTATTTTCGGATGACCTGTCAGGATTACCGCCACAACGACAAGTAGAGTTTCGTATAGATTTCATTCCTGGAGCGACGCCCATAACAAAGTCACATACGACAACGCCTTCGTAGATGCAAGAACTATGTCAGAGCAACTTCAAAAGTTGCAAGACCAGGTTTATTCGACCAAGTCACTCAGCATGGAGAGCGCCAGTTTATTGTTTGTCAAGAGAAGAGATCATTTTCGCATGAGCCATAGAACTATCGTGAAACTGAATAAGTTAACCATCAAGAAACATTAACCACACCCTAGGATTGGCGATTTGTTGACCAACTTCAAGATTTTGCAACATCAATAAGATAGACATTCGATCTGGTTAACATCAGCTAAGAATGCATGATGATGATATCACCGAGACCGCTGTTCAGACACGATATGGGTATTTTGAGTTTTACGGTAATGCCATTTTGATAACAAATGCACCCGCCGTTTTCATGACTTACTGAACTGAGTATGCAAAACGTACCTGATATGTTCTTATCAGTGTATAATTGAAGCTATCTTGATAACTTAAAGACGAATTAAGATTATGAAAATCATTTGAGATTGATGATGGATTTTCAAAGGAAGGAGAAGATGTATTGAAGTTCTCCATGCGAGTTCTGGTCAAAGAGTACATTTTCTTGACACGTGGTAAATCGACGACGGTATTTTACCGTGGACCCAACTGTAAGATTAAGGCGGTGAAAGTGTGTAAAGCCCCTACGACACAATCTGAATAAGGATCATTTTTGGGATTGGCTGGATATTATAGATGTTTCATTGATAATTCCTCCAAGATTGCAAACCCTTACTTCGTTGAGTCAGAAGAATCGGAAGTATGAGTGGGGTAAGAAGCAGGAGGAAGCTTTTCGAACGTTGAAGGACAATTTGTATAATGCACCAATATTGTCGTTACCGGATGAAGTAGAAGTTTTGGTTGTATTATAGTGATGCGTCAAACCAAGTAATTGGGATGTGTTTCTTATGCCAAGGGAATGGGGGAAGGTAATCTCCTATGCAACAAAGACATTTGAAGAGCCACTAGAAGAACTACACCGACTCACAACTTAGAGTTAGGCGCGGTGTTGTTGCGCTAAAAGAATTTGTAGGCATTATTTGTACAAAACAAAGAGTGTTATCAATACAGATCATAAGAGCCTTTAATACATATTCGAGCAGAAGGAGTTGAATATGCACCAAAGGAGATGGTTACAGCTGTTTAGTGATTATGAATGTGAGATTAAGTACCATCCTGGTAAATCAAATGTAGTAGCTGATGCTTTAAGTAGAAAGGAAAGAGTGAAGCCTCGATGAGTGTGAGCGATAGCTGTGACAATTCAGTCCGGACTTAAAGGACTGATATTAGCAGCTCAAGGAGAAGCGTTTAAGGATGAAAATGTGATAGCTGAAGGATTGATGGTACGGACAACTAAAGGAAAAGAGAGAAGAATGGATGCCTACACAATATGGGATCGTATAGGGGTTCCCATTGTGGTGAAGTAAGAACCACGATCATGGACGAAGCACATAAGACGAGTACACTTCATCCCAGAGCGGACAAATGTACTATGATCTTCGGGACAAGTATTGGAAGGCCGTTTATGAAAAAAGAGATTGCAATTTATTTAGCAAGTGTTTGACATGTGCAAAAGGTGAAGGCAGAGCATCAAGACCGTCAAGTTTATTGCAACAACCTGAGATACCTTGAGTGGAAGTGGGAAAAATAGCTAGGACTTTAAACAAAAGTTGCCAATATCAAGTAGTGGTCATGATGCATTTGGTTCATAGTTGATAGGTTAGACCAATCGGCGGCATTTTCTGGCAATACGAAGGATTATAGTAATGGAAACGCTAGCAAGGTTGAACATACAAAGAATTGTAATGCAGCACAAGGTGTACAAACATCGATTAATTCATCATGATAGTGATGAGAGATTGAAATATGTGTGATTACACATACCGTTTTATAGCCTAAAAGTCCCAAATAAACCCAAAACTGACCGGAAAAAATGGCAAAAAAATGCTTGTAATTTGTTATTTGTAGGTTATAAGTTACGGATAATTTTATTCAAAAATCACAAGAAAATAGTCAAAAACAGACAAACACGGACACGAGAATCAGAAGAGTACAAAAAGAAGCCAAAGATTCAAAGCCGAAGCCAGAAAAGTCAAACCCACAGTCAAATCCAGTCAAAACATGGTCAACCAAAGTCAACTCATAAAAGACAAAACCCAAAAATATTCCACTTTGGTCCTCCAACTTTCAGAAAAGTCCAAAAGGATATCCTTGGACCTTAATGGGCCTCAAAACCTTAAAAACCATACCCGGATACCATATTAACCAAAAGCCCAAAACCATAAGCCCATTAACCAAGCCCTATACCCTTTTATGAGACTACAAGGACTTGTCCTGCCATTTTTGAAAGTAGTTTTTACACTACAAGTGTGGTATCTAAAGACAAGGACCATTTGTGCAATTTCACCAAACTTCCAACTGAATTAAACGTTTTCAGTTATAAAAAAAGCGCCATTTCTTTTTTACTATTCATCGTCATCAACAATTTACCTTAGGGTTAAATCAAGGGTGTTGGAAATAATGGAAGGACGTCAATTGAAAGAAGCTCACAGTACAATGGCAGGGTCAAATGGGTCAAATCAAGAGTCTTCATTAGCTCTCAAGCCAAGAGGCCACGTCAGGTTGAAGAAAGCACATGGATATGGTGAATTTGTACTCATTTTTCACTCTCAAAAGACAAGCTCAAAAGAGCATCAACAATGGAGATTTGCCACGTTGGGCAATCCGTTGAGGTCATATAGTATCAACGGATGTGATTAACTCCCCAATGAATGGTTGATCTAATGGCAGAGATTGATGGGCGCCTCTAACAAACTCAAGGCCTAGAAGCTTCATGGATCAGCTATAAATAGCACTCTCACTTCACTCACAATGGACAAGAACTATTTTTCTTTTCTGAGTTTTTAAAATAGCCTTAATTTTTTGCTTATTGAATTTTTTATTAGATCAAGTAGTAATTTCCTTTAAGATAATGTAACTTAGTTTTTTATTAATAAAATTAAGTTTTAAATTGTCCATGCAGCTCTTCGATTTTCTTTTAAATGGTTAAGCTAAAGTACATAAAGCTCTACAATGAAAGCAATTTCAGACTCTTAAGCTGAAATTGAGTTTAAATTAGTCTCATTCCTACTAAAAATTTAAAATCCAGCTTAATAAACATACTACTATGAGGAACTTTGAAGTTTTATGGAAGTTTGACCAGTCATGGAAGGGTCAAAGATGGACTTTTACTCCTAGCTTATTCATAAGCTAGGAGAGCTAGTAGATAAGCTCTAAGAGCTTTAATGCCGTTTGCTTAGCTGAGCACAAGTAAGTTTTTACATTTAACTTTTTTTCCTAATTTCATTTCTTACTTAAATTTAGCTTAAATAGTGTAAGGACTTTGCTATTTACTTATTTTTTTCTACTTATTAGTACTAATATCCTTCTATAATTGCTTATTATTTAGTCTTATAATCTGATTTTAGCTTAATCATGCTAAGAATATAGGTTTACATATAATTGACTTAAAAACCATTAAAGAAAAACAAAATAGATAGATAAATACTCAATTTGTAGATTACTACTGCTTATTTAGTTGTTGTAATTCATGCTTTAATAGGGATCATAAAAAAACCTCTGCATCATTTGGTCTAAGCCTTTTGATAAAAAGATTTTCATTTTCAATAAGCTTTTTAAAAATCTGTCATATTAATTAGATGTTTGGTTAAATAAAGTTTGAACATCTAAAAGATCAAAATGAATGTGCATTTTTCAAGAGTCCCTTGTGTTTATACCTTTAAGACAATTAGGAAAAGAGTTTTATAGATAGATTTATGAAAATGAAAAAGTTAGAGCAATATTCCTTGATTCTGCACCAGGCACCATATCTCCATAAATTTTGATAGTGAAATCTAGAAACCAAGCATTTAAGGCTTGGTTATACTCTTGAATTGTTTTTTGTACACTATATTGGAGTGTGTCTAGTGCAGGTTTAACCGCTTTTGGAAACCTGCCCTTTTGTTTGTACTTGTGCAAAGTGCATCGATGCAGAACTTATTTCAGTTTCCTTGCTAGACACTTTGTTTCCATTTCTAGTTTTGCAATCTTAGATTTTAGTTTTAAGGAAAATTGTCTTTTAGACTAGGTATAGCTGTAAATAGATAAGGTATTTGAGACTGCATTTTCTTGCCTTAATTTCCTAGATTAATTTTGCTGTCAAAAAGCCACTAAAAAGCCAAAAAACACCAGAAAACAGTAGTAAAATGATTAGTCACCTTAATTTTGAAATTTTTAAAAGTTGTAGTATCTGAATTTTCTATCTAGATTCAATTCATTTATTAGTTTGAGTGATAAGTAGGCAAAAATAAAGCTCCTAGATTTGCTTATCGAGCTTGAGTTAAGCCTAATTTTAAGTCAATTGTACTTATGCTGAGTTTATGCACTTCATCACCAATTTCAATGAGCTTATATATTCCTAGCTAAAATTTTCTTTTCATTTTTAGATCAATCACTTCAAAGCTTTCCAAAGCTTCTTTGTTTTCAAATTTGAGCTTCTTTTGAGCTTTTTACAAACTGATAAGTAAAATCAAGGGGAAAGCCCCACTTACTGATAGCAGCTTAATAATAAGCTCTTTTAGAGCTTAATTGTGTTTTTTCAGCCCCTAAGTGCATTTCATAAAATGTTCTCACCAGCTTAACTTTATAATATAGCTACTTTTAAGTTTTCCTAAAAAGCACTTTTTAGTTTTGTTTTATTTTTATAGCTTTATTAATGACTTTGGCTTATAGTCGGGTACGGCACCACAGGGTATGGAAGTGTAACTTTCTCTAGTTTTTATATTAAGTGTCTATGTTATCATTTTATCCTTTCATAGTTAGTCCTTAGTTAAGCTCCCCGTTAAGTTTTAGTTAATTTGAATCAATTTATTAGAATTAGGAGTTAGTTATTAAAAAAATAGTTAATAAAACTTTTAAAAAAGATAAAAATTAGGGCTTTTATTTTTATAAAATTTCTGCACACTTTCTTTATTTAATGTAATTTTTATAAAAATTTTAGGATTTTATTTTTAACAGTTTTATTATTTTTAATTAGTTAAAATTTTAGAAAAATCATATCTAAAAATCTAAAAAGCCAAAAATAGTAATTCTTTTTTTTCTAAAAATTTACTTTTACTTATTTTATGTAGGAAAAATTTAATTTCAATTATTTTTATATTTTTTATATTTTCTAGGATTTAATTAGCTTTAAATAGTTTTTAATTCTTAAAAAAAATTCAAAAATAATCTAAAAAAATATTTTTCTTTTTCTTAAAATTTTATTTTATCATAATTTAGGTTTAGAAACTTAATTTGCAATTTTAGGATTTAAATTTAGTAGGTTTGCTTAATTATCGCGTTTTAATTGTTTCCCATATTTGTTTAATTGTTTAGTACCTTTAATTTTCCATTTTAATTGTTGTTTTTTTTATTTAGTAGTCATAGCTTATCAAATCATCTATTTTCTTATTCAAATCATAATCCGGACTTAAAACGAGGTTTCAATTTCACTAGTCGTTGGGGAAACGACCCGGGTGATCAAACTTACCCGGTTAAATATACGTATTATATAATATATATATATATATCTTTGTGAGTGAATTTTCCTTAGGGAATTTTCTTAATTGCTCTTTGAAGTATTATATTTTATATATATTTTAGGTGTATGTAAACTATATATCAAGTTTTTGGCAACTTGATATATAGTTTATGTAGGTCCTTATCAACAGGATCTAAATGAGCCTTACACGACTTATAATCCTTTAGATAAATCCAAAAAAACTATGAGAGACAATAACCGTGAATACAAATATTGATGTGGAATATCAATATTATGAACACAAGAACAATATGCTAAAAATACTATTACTATTACTATTTGATTGTGAATGCTCAATCAACCGATATATATTTTACAATACTATTCTACGTTCCTTTTATAAGATTAAGGAACCCTAAACGCGTTAAGAGATAATGCTTATCTCTTCCT